>JAECUM010010469.1:104301-127707 GCA_016617855.1 Megalonaias nervosa | reverse complement strand
AGAGAGAGAGAGAGAGAGAGAGAGAGAGAGAGAGAGAGAGGAGGGGTGAACATTCTCAAAGTCCTTTGTTTATGTAATATCAAAATAGTAAGTGCTTTATATGTTATTGCCTTTCGAGGGTAGCTTGAGGAAAAAAAAAAAAAATCAGGCAAGCTAACAGCGCACGAAATCACTCAGACGCAGAAAGGTATTGTTTCCTGGTTGAAACAGACAGTAACGCAATAATAAGACAGATAAACGGACATCCAGATAGCCAGCAGACGGACAGACAAGGAGAAATAGATGAGTAGACAGAGACTGAAGGAGGTTAAGAAAATGTACATAAGTATTTTGAAAAGTCATATGTGCGTGTAATGTATACCTGAAACAGACCAACAGACAAATAAACGGACGTCATAGAGAGAAACAAACAGACGGAAGAAGGCCTTAAAGATGTAAGTTTAAACATGTACTTACCCAATGGCCTCAGATGACCGTCAGGTATACCTTGCACAGATTTGATATTGACAGGTGGGAATACAGCATTTAAACTCTGGTCCTTGACAAAACTAGTTTTACTTTCCACAAGAGAAAAAGTTTGACAAACCAACACAAACAAAATTGAACTTCTAGTCATTTTGAATCTTATGCTCTCGCAGCTTCTGGTACAGAATTTTCTAAGTAAGTTTAGCATATCCTAGTCCTCGTCACAAACCACCACGCTGTGCCACGTTGCGCATATCAACTTTAATTCACCTTTAACAAAAGATGAGATTTCGTTTTATCAATATAGTCATTGATTTTGCGGCGCAACAGATTGAACTTCAGGCATGCGGATGGCTAAAGGTCACATCCGCTGACCTTTAACCCGAAGCATTGATCTCGACTTTGCATGCATTTTCTATTGGTGTGAATGAACAATGCGAGTGAACCTTCTTATGATTGTGGAAAAAATATGTTGCTTCGTATCTATTATATAAAATTTAATTAAGGGAAATTAAATCTGATTCAGACTATACATCGTAGTACCTATCTTATTCTAATTCTACTTTTCATACTCAGATTTCATTTTTTTATACCCCCACTGCTTGCAGCGGAGAATATTGATTTGGTCTTGTTCGTACTTCCATATGTTCGTCCGCCCGATTCGAGAAGCGTGTTAGCAACACTAAGCAAAGATTATGGGGGGGGGAACACTCAACAAAGACAATATAAATTTTGCTACGTATTTACTAAATTTTCAGACCATTACAGCAATGTTTCACGTTTGTTTTGCACATTTTCGAATCTGTTCATAGACGCAAGTTCCGTGTGAAAATCCACTACGCTATCTTTTCACCCAAGACTGTATGCGACACGATTTCTTCTTTTCTTACTAATTTGCGTTAACAAATATATGTCATCAGCTAGCCAGTTTGGTTGTTACCTCTTGTCGCTCGACATGTGTTTTTGTTTGGAAAAGCAAATGTGATCGACTTCTTCAGTTAGCAAGTTAGGTCGACCTTCTCAAAGTTGATACTCGGGTTTACAGTGATTAGTTACGGAGGTTTATTATTACATATTATTACATATTTCATAAAGAGAATTTGAAACATAGGAGAAAAATCACATCGCCACAATGGCGATAAAAATTTTATCGCAACAAGGCAATATTTCTTTTTGAACTGCTTTCTTTTCCCATTTAGAAAATATATATGTTCCATGTAAGTTATCCAAACCTATATTTCCATATTTAGGCCTATTTTATTTTTCTCCTCCTCCACCTTCTTCTCTCTCTCTCTCTCTCTCTCTCTCTCTCTCTCTCTCTCTCTCTCTCTCCGGTGGCCTAAGTGGCTAGAGCGTCCACCTCGGATGCGTGAGGTTGCGGGTTCGAACCCCGGCCGAATCATGCCTAAGACTTTTAAAAATGGTACTAACAGCTGCCTCACATGGCGCTCAGCGTTCGGTCTGGTGTCAGGATAATGTCACTGAGTGGGATACGATGCCACGTGTCTGAGGCATGACGCCCCAGCGCTAGACATCACTATAGAGCTACGTTAAAAATCCAAATCACACACGCACTCTTCTCTCTCTCTCTCTCTCTCTCTCTCTCTCTCTCTCTCAGGATGGAAAGACCTTAAAATATGCGAAGAATGTTGACACTCTAGTACATATTGACGTAATTCCTAAATGCGATATTTTTGGTGATTGACAGTCTGTGCCACACCATGGTTGTTTGTTGGTCGAAAATCGATCACTTCTTTTATTGACATCATTTTAATCTACTTTCATTGTCTGTGCTGATTCACAAATGCTCTCCGTGTAAGAATTCAGAGCAGAATCGAGCTGATTTTGTTCTATTATTGTAAGTATAGCATAATATTTTTCGGATAGCGCAGAGCTACGTTAAAAATCCAAACCACACACACACACACACACTTTATTTACCCTCAAGTTGACTGATATTGAAATTATGTTTTATGTGTTCTAACTTATACATTATTATTATTATTATTATTATTATTATTATTATTATTATTATATTTGGTAATAGTTTGTTGCACTTTTAAAGACGTACCTCTGCACAAATGTGGATGCATATGGTGCATGTATTCCTCTTGCAACTAACATAAACACAAGAAGACCGGGGCCTGTTGAAGCCACATATGTAAAATGGGTGGCCTTGTCTCAAAGATCAAAGGTTGGAGCAAGCATGTTTCAGGATTAATTGCCTTACCATTACATTGATTTATTCAATGTAGGAGCATATTTCGAGGGATCTTATTTAAGAAATGTCCCATTTTCTATAGGACTCAGACCTAAAGATTAAATGGGGGAGTGGACGTGTCACGTGTCTATCTTTGTACTGATTCACCCCAAGTAGGAAGGAACCATATCCAGAGCTTTCTGAAATATAAGTCAATGAAACCGAAAAAAGCAAACCAAAAAACCACCCCACACCCCCTCCCCAAAGAAATAACAACAATAACAAAACTTAAGGCAGAGTATCATTGAGGTGTCTGTGTGTCTGTGTGTGTGTATGTGTGTGTGTCTGTGTGTCTGTGTGTGTCTGTGTGTGTGTGTGTGTCTGTGTCTGTGTGTGTGATATTTGGATTTTTAACATAACTTTAACAATTTTTCAGTCATATCGCTACGATGTCTGCAGTGTGGCAGTTTATAGTGATGTCTAGCACTGGGGCATCATGTTGCAGATATGTAGCATGATGTCCCACCCAGTCACATTATCCACCAGGCCGACCAGTCCTAACACTAAGCTCTTAATGGTGAGCGCCAAGCGAGGCAGCTGTTAGTATCATTTTTACAAGACTTTGGTATGACTCAGCCGGGTTTCGAACCCGCGACTGTAATCATGGTCCTAAAGTCACAGTGACAAGTCTGCATAACAACAAAATTAATTGACTTTTCTTTGTTATGACTCATTCCAAGTATGAACGAATTCATTAATGAGTTAAGGGAATATAAACGAATGAAAACACTTGGACTTTGGACTTAAAACTCAATGCAAAGTTTATACGACTGTGAGATTGTTTCCAAAGTCATATAGGTGTACACGCATTTCGTTGAATGATCTGACTTGGCTTCACAAAGATGAATGCCAAGTATTATGAGAATCAAAGAAGAAATTGTTTGACATGTTAACAACTGTAGAAATAACTATAGCCAAGACCCTTAACGCAGATTTTAAGTTACCTTGAATCCGAGGTAAATGCTAGTGAGCATTTTATAAAATGACTTGTTTGGCATTTATAATGATTATTGTCAAGAATCAAAAATATGAATCTATGAACAGGGTTTGGAAAGTCTGCGTAAATCAAAAATACTAACAAACACCTTAGCTATTGACAATGCAGATACCGCTATCGGAAGAGTCACTGCCATATATTCCCACTAATATGCGTTCGGGAAGGATAAAAAAAAAGAAAATTGAGTGAAGTACTGAATGGTAAAAATAGTCAAGTACTGAAGGATAAAATTAAGAATGCAATGAAATAATTTATTTGATATTTGTTGTACTCAACGGTATGCGTATATAAAGCTGCATTACTCTGGGACCAATAACGCCAGAGGAACTGGCCAATTCGAAAAATTAACCGGTCACTTAATCCATTTTCTGGAATTCAAGCAGCCTCTCGTTATAAGTATTTCCTCTACGAATTTCTTGAAAATAGATCAACAGGATACACGTCTAAAACTCAGTATAGGAAATAGAACTTTCAGCTCAATCACTTGGTCTCAACATGTGAAATGGAATTCTCCACATGCAGCATTGACATTTCAATCACCGTTATGTAATTCAACAGTTACAATCTAAAGCTTCAACATAGATAATGGAACTTTTAACATAAATAATTTGATTCGGCATGCACAATTGAAATTCTCGACATATGACATTAAACTTTCAACTGCTACATTACCAATTTGACAACTATTATCCGCTAGGGGACCTCATGTCATATACGTAGTATTCAGTTTAAATTAAAAAAAGACCCGAAGCTGCGGGGGGTGGGGTGGGGTGAACAGACCACTTTTTAGAGTAGTCCTTTTTCTGAAAACAAAGCTTCCTACAAAATGAAAATACAAGGTCAATAACGCTAAACCGAGGTCTCTAACCGACCGAGACAAGAACCGGGTTAGCGCATTTTTGTTGTTTTATCTTTTGAGGCTTGTATTTTCAAATTTTTATGCGTTCTCGTTTACCGACCCGGGACACTCCCTGCTGCTGGTGGTGTAATTAAATCATAATTATATTAATAATGAACTCTCGCACAGCTTAATTAGCTCGACAGCGACTAGAGACAATTAAGAAATATCTCCTCGTCCGTGATTCTGTCAAGCAACAACTACAAGCTCGTCAGGAGTCTCAGGTGGAATTTACAGAAGGTGCAGAACAATTATTTAAACCAGTTATAAAGGCAAATGTCTTCTTCCCAAGTTGGAGTAATCCGCTAAAGCAACAGGAAAATAGCAAAAAGAACTAAACAAACAATAAAGATTCTAAGAGAACTTCCAGGTGAAATAGCTGGTGCTCAACCACAAACACAAGCACAAGAAATAATTAATAATACTGACCAGCTTCATTCTGAAGTAGCCGAAGTATTAGATAAAGAGACTTTATCAGAACCAAAACCAGAACAAGCAAAAGTTAAATTTACCCAAGAGAGTACTGCCGATATAAAAATAAAACTTGACGTGGAAAAATTATCTGCTTTTGCCGCACGCAGTTATGATAATAGAAAAAAGTTTTGAAACTCGAGTACGCTGACATTATTGCATGTCGTGACAGCTGGTATAAATGGATATTTCGCAAACACCACAGAGTTGATCGGGCCCGAAATAATGATACAAAATAGGTTGCATTTATTAATGGAATAGACGAATATTTTGCACTGTTACGTGTAGGCTCGTACAAAAGTAACAAAAGAAGAGAGTGAAGCCAACAAGCTTTGTAAGTGTTAACAAAATAATTTATTTCCCTAGAAAACAAGGTAAATATATGAAATAGGACTTATGGTTTGTGAATATAATCCAAAAATTAATCCTAGAATTGAAAAATATAAGTCCTATCACTAAACAGTTCTAACTGAATCCAAGTTTGAATCTCGATGAAGTTCCATTATGGAAGATGATGACTTCAGATGAATGCAGTATTGTACTGATGTGTCAATAGTTCCTCGTTGAATTTTATGAATCAAGAATAATATTCCGGCTTTAGAATTCTGAAGAATTTCCACTAAATGTCTTTGTCCAAGAATTTTATGAAGAAGAGCACATATGTATGTTTTCCAGAGAATATAAATTATTAAATCCCAAAAAATAGATGAACTTTAAAACAAACTGGCATCAACAATAAAAACACCTTGAGCTCTAAAGGTGTAAAACAGAGTGAATAAATCTACTAGAATATGGCTGTTCTAACCCGCGATTTCAGATCACACGATGGCTCACGTGACGGAGCTACGTGATCCCTAATTTGAACAGCGCAGTAAAAAAATGCCATTTAGCACGTAGCCTAGAATAGCCCAATCTAAAAATTAGATTCTCACGCTGGCAATGAATAATAAAAAGGCTGTTTACAACTTAGCTAACACGTGGGTCGAACATGACCTTGGTAATAACCAATCATTTTCGCTTAGTGTTTACAAATCTCTGAACGAAGGTGAGCTAGAAATAGTAATAAAGCAACACTTTTATGTTTTAATCAGGTCTAAACAAAAGACTGAATTTTGAAAAAAAAAGTCAAATCCCGTGAAAATTATCATTACAATAAAAAGTAAAATAAAAGAGAATTTAAAACTAACACGCAAGCAATTAAATTACATATACGTAACAGCACAATTACAAAAACCACAATTACAACGAAAACAAATAGAACAACCACAAAAACAACAACCACAAAAACAACAACAACAAGAAGAATCACAAAAACAACAATCACGGTAACCAGTCAAAAACCAGACAAAACAACAAGTGAGGAAGAAGAATGGTAAGGTGCAAGTTCTACCCCCGGTGCCACTGGAAGTGGTATTGCCACTCCTGGTACAGGTACGAGGGGGAGTGGTCTTATTACTCCATGTCCCAGTAACGTCCTTGCCGATGTTGATAGACTAGAAATTCTGACTGGCGGAAGACGAGCCGGCAATAATTCCCCAGAAATCATTAATGAAGCAGATGATATTTGTCAGAGATTATTTACAGGCGGTATCATGGACATTAATGTTTATCGGTCCCTCATCGATGAAATCGTTGATGATTACCGCAGTGATTGATGCAATTAGATCAGTGACAAGAAATTAATATGATCATACATAATTCTCAGCGTAGACCTGTAATGGTCAGGGTGATAAATTCGTGATTACCAACCTATTAAGCGATCTACGGCGATGGACTCAGTGATGTTGTTCAGGGTCTATTCAGAAGGATAGCCCCAAAAGCGATACTGATTGCAAAGCAACTGGGAATGAAAGCTATTGACTTTGTTCGTGATAAAGGTATTGGTGCTGTCGGTGATGTTGCTAGTAAAGCATTCTCAGCAATCAGGGATAGACTAGCACGATTAATACGCAGATCGCCAGCTGTCCAACCTCAGCCAGTAAAATTATCCAAGCACTAAAGTTATGCCTGCAAATGTTGGTAAAATAATAAATCAAGCTGCAAATCAAAAACTAGCAGAGTTGGCTGGTTTACCCCCGTCAGAAAAAGAAAAAAAAAATATAACTACTAGTCTGATAGCAGGAAGTGGTCTTCGTGTTAGACGATAATGAATTAATAATAAAGATGTTCAAGCGTATATCTGATCCCGCATTTGACATGGATGCGCCAGTCCTCAAAAAGATGAATCGGTACATGATTATCAGTATTATTCGTATGATGCACGAGAGCCAAATCAGCGTGGGCGAAATGAGCTGCAAGTTCAGGATACAAGCAGATATTTCTTACCCGCTGAAGTACTGACTGAAGCAGAAGGTGAAATTCTAAAAACAGATAATACTAAATATGCAGCTGATATTAGAGTTGGTTTTGTTAATAATGGCATCGTGGCGTTGTTCAACAGTGCCACGTATAGCATCGACGGAAGAAACATTGAATCATGCCTAGAAAACGTTGACGTTGCCACGACGATATTGGGTCTAGCAAGATATTCCAATGATTGCTCAAGATCAGCTGGTAGTGTCAATGATGTTTGTGAAGGATACTTCTGACCACCCTAACAACATACAGTATGATATAAGAAGACCAAATAAAACATACAGCTGCTGCTGACGATGCAGATGTGGCTCCGGTGGTTCATGGTTACTACAGAATTCAACTTAGGATTCTCAGCACGTCGATCAATGCTGAAAGATGGAAGTGCAATTCCACTGTGACATATCTTTGGATTTTGTAGAAATGCCGAAAGGTTATTTTTGGAGCCAAGCATACAGTTGTACTTATAAGAAAGGCTACCGACTATGATGCAGTCTGGCGACATGGTGGTGATGCTGGTAAAATAATATTAACAAACCTTTCATTGTGGATGCCAACAATGATACCATCAATCGCTGAAGAACAATGGCTGCTCACTTTTATGGATTCAGGTGGTAAATCAACATTATCATGGTTGACGATGACCACAGATAGTGTTCAAAGTAACATTAATGGTTTATTCACATGGCAGATAGCGTCACAGCAACATGTCTCTGCGCCGCGACATATATTCGTTACCTTCCAAGATGCTGCTAGAGTAAACTCACAATTGCATAGCACAATGACATTTGACAAACTCGGTATTACTGAAGATTCACTGAGAATAAATGGACATCAAGAACCAGCTGAGGATATATTATTAAATTTTGATAACAATCTTGTAGCACGTGCATATCGCCGTTTGATCACATTTATGGGACGTGATCAAAATGTGGGTTCTGGTCTACAAATATCACAACTAGATTTTACAACGCTGTACCCGATTTATTGCTTTTCGCTGGAACACCTGGACTTATTTAGGCAATCTGTCGTTGATATACACTTTCAAGCTCGTGTGGTAAGAGTCATTGATGCCCCAGTGGAAAACATGTAACTGGATCACTCGTGATGAGTAATTAAATCGCTCATGATATAATGTCATATCATCATGTTAGTGTTACTCTGACTTTTGGTCAGATTAAAAAGCTAAAACAATTCGGGAATAAAAATATTGCTGAAATCAGCACAGATCGCAGGTGGTCCAAATAAACTATCACTGACAGAACGTAAACTCAGGCACTTCAATGACGCCACACCATGAAAGACCTTCGTTAGATTTAATCTTTCTGCGAGTGCCATTAAAGATATTGCTAAGACGGGTGGTATATTTCCACTTCCTGCAGCTATACCAGAGTTAATAGCCGCTGCAGCCCCAGCTGTTGCAAAAGCAGCTTCACGTGGTGCTTTGGGAAATGCCGCTGGGATGGCATTAAAGAAAGCAACAGGTCACGGACTAAAGACTTCCAGAAAAAGGGAAAGGTCTAGGACTGACAGGAACTGACATAATTGTATACTATGCATCTGCCGTAGTCGCTGGAACAGTAACTATAATCGGAGTATTATCAGCCACATACATAATAGCACCAGTAATATGAATTGGTATGGAGTTATAATCGGTGCTGCCGGTATTCTTAATATCATTGCAAAAAAATATCCACGTGTGCGGCTAATAAATTATACAAATATACAACGTTACTATCGGAGGCAACACAAGCACACGCCAAATTGTCATTGCTGATATCATCAGTGCTCAACGATGCAATAATATCAGATCAGGAATTCGCAGAAATGATTAAGGTTTACTATGAAGCAACTGGAAACCAACCTCTTGACTTTGTCAAGGTAGAATCGCCGCCGACTCCGACAAAGGTAGGTATTTAAAATCAGGATTTAAATAATAATGCCGCAGAATCAATTCCTGATATTGCTAGAACAATCATCGCTAATACAATACCAACAACAACCACGATGGTATCAGCGAGCTAAACCAATCCTGAGTTTGACTTTAGCTCTCTAACGTCAATTCCAGCCAAGGAAATAGCACTAGCACAATTGCGAGTATATTACAGCTGGCCAAATACTGGATCAAAGTCATTCGGTGGGCTGCAAGCAAATAACTCATTGGTATCTGCGTATAAAAATAAACCTGATGGAACTCCCGATTGGCAAGTTGTTGGTATTCCTGCGGGCAGTTATCAAATAGAACAGATCAATAATGAATTCCAACGCAGGATTAAAAATCTATCACAAGAAAAGAATCCAAAATCGCTGTCACGGTTCATGAGCCAATATTATCAGTCGCCATTGAAATACTGTATCAACGCCCGACTACAACGTACATATATATATCAATCATCGATCAGAACTGTATTAGGATGACCAGAAGTACAACCACCAGCACCTTCAGCACCACCAGAACCTCGACGATCTGATTTTATCAGAGACAAGCAAATATTCTTAAACCTTCCAAAGTATCGAAAACAATTTCCATGGAGGTATATGGGAGAAATCATTTTATTGCGTCTGATGGTACAAGACTTCCTAAATTAGTAAAAGCTGTATATAAAGTTGATGATGACAAAAAGACGATTATCGACGAAGAATTTAAATCATTTTCCTACTCCATTAAGTCTGAACACCAAAAAGTAAGCAGCAAACTACGACAGTTGTTTTACAGTTATATACAAGAATATCCCAACGACGATCTAAAACGTCAAATCATTGAAAAAATACAGCATCTAAATCAGGTTGTATCCGACCCCAAGTATGTCAGTCGGATTATTATTGAAACAGTGATTGTCACTGGTGATGATCTTGTCGATTTTAAACCCCATATACAACGACACTTAAGCAGCTGTTTTTCAAACACTATGCGATCACATAAGCAGAATTACCAAAATTCATTATACCGGGATTTAACACCGATGAGTTGACAAAAACCGTCGGTGATATCCCCTCCTCCGAGTATTCTCAAACATAACAATGATCCAAACGGTGTTGGTCGTCATATATCACCAGGTGTTGTTAATATTGCATCAACGATCGCAGATGTCAAGTAGATTTAGAAAGATCCAGACAAGTGCAGCAGGGATTTATCTTAGACTCATTCACTCCTGAAGTCCCCCCTGGAGTTTTGATTGTGTTAGTACCTGTCAATCCGGTTTATCTACGATGCCATAATCCACTATTGTCATGGATACATTTTAGACTTACTGACCAGAACGGATACCTGCTTGATTTAAGAGATGTATCCTTAACAATTTGTTTGTATGTGAGATCCTGAAAATAATCAGAGTAAATATTATAATCTGAATAAAAATAAAAATATATATTATAATCTGAATAAAAATAAATATTATAAACAGAATAAAAAATAAACATTATAAACAGAATAAATATAAATATTATATTCAGAATAAAAATAAATATTATAATCTGAATAAAAACAAATATTATAATCTGAATCTGAATCTAAATAAATATTATAATCAGAATAAAAATAAATATTATGATCTGAATAAATATTATAATCTGAATCAGAATCAGAATAAATATTACAATCAAAATAAATCTTATAATCAGAATACAAAATAAAAATTAAATATTATAAACTGAATAAATATTATAATCTGAATCAGAATCAAAATCTGTATAAATATTATAATCTGAATCTGAATAAATATTATAATCAGAATAAGTATTATAATCGGAATCAAAATCAGAAATAAAATACAAAGAAGTAAATATTATAACCTGAATCAAATTCAGGATCAAAATAAAAAAATATTATAATCTGAATCAAAATCAGAAATAAAATAAAACTAAAAATTAAATATTATAATCTGAATCAGAATCGGATTAAATGCTCAAATCAGAATAAATATTATAATCCGAGTCTGAATAAATATTATAATCTGATTCTGAATAAATATTATAATCTGAATCAAAATAAAAATAAAAATAAAAATAAAAGATAAATATTATAATCTGAATCAAAATCAGAATAAAAATTTTTAAAAAAATATTATAATCTGATTCTGAATCAGAATAAAAATAACAATAAAAATAAATATTATAATTTGAATCAGAATCAGAATAAATATTATAATCAGAGTAAATATTATAATCTGATTCTGAATAAATATTATAATCTGAATTAAAATCAGAATGAACATAAAAATAAAAAATAGATAATATAATCTGAATCAAAATCAGAATAAAAAATAAAAATAAAATATAAATATTATAATCTGATCCTAAAGAAATATTATGATATGATTCTGAATCTCAATAAATATTATAATCCGAATCTGAATAAATGTTATAATCTGATTCTGAATAAATATTGTAAGCTGAATCAAATCAGAATAAAAAAAATTAAAAAATAATTAAAAAATAAATATTATAATCTGATTCTGAATCAGAATAAAATCAAAATAAAAGATGAATATTATAATCTGAATAAATATTGTAATCTGAATCATAATCAGAATAAAAATAAATTTGAATCAGAATAAATATTATAATCCGAATCAGAATCTAAATAAATATTTTAATCAGAATCAGAACAAATATTACAATTTGAAAGAGAATCAGAATTAAAATGAATCTCAATCAGAACAAATATTATAATCTGAATCAGAATAAAAATAAAAATAAAAAATAAATATCATAATCTGAATCAGAATTAAAACAAAAATAAAAATAAATATTATAATCTGAATGAGAATAAAAACAAAACTAAAAAATAAATATTATATCTAAATCAGAATAAAAAAAAATATAAAGATAAATAGTATAATCTGAATCAGAGTAAAAACTAAAATAAAAAATAAATATTATAATCTGAATAAAAGTAAATATTGCATGCGCTATTATTCAGTGTTACAATTTTCGCTTTAACTTTTTACAATCCCCCTTGACAAAGTCAGGGCTTTTCCAATCGTACATAAATTTTTTCAACTGTCTTACACGTGAACTCACAATCCTTTTTGTTTCGTATTCGCGTGATAACTCTGATCTAACTTTCTCAATCGCGTGTGCAAGTAAAACGAATTCTCTGACGTTTTTATTATCATTGCCATAAAGTAGCGATTATTTCATTGCCTGTTAGAGTAATTTAATAAACCTGTATTCGGCTGCTGGTGTGTATCTTCCATCGTATTTTCGTTCTTGTAATATTTCAAAATCATTTGTGATTTTTTTCAGGATCAAGTTGACCAGAAAGTTCTATATCATCGTCATGTAATTTTTAATCGAAGAAATAATTGCATTAATATTTTCGGAATTCATTATATAATAAATTCATTTCGGAATTCATTATATAATAAATATTTATTTAAAATAAAACCCCAAAAATAGACAGTAAGAGTGATGGGTAATTTGCCGTTCCGTGGGGTTCCTGCATTTTGCCAGGATTTGCAGTTCCATGGGGGTCCCTTCATTTTGCTAGTATTTGTAGTTCATGGGGTACCCTTCAATGAGGCAATTTTTCTGACTGACATTCTTCCTGAATGTCTTTTTATGGGGCAACCTTCATGAGGCTTTTTTCTTTCTGGCTGACTGTTCTTTCTGACTGTCTTTGTATGGGGTACCCTTCAATGAGGCGTGTGGAGGACTCATCACTCCTACTGTCTATTTTGGGAGCTCCTGTTTTTCAAATTTTATGCACACCTAGCTAAAATCAAACCCAGGGGAGTGCAAAATCAGAACCCGTCACGTTTTTCAACATGGTGGGAAGGTGTGCATATTTAGTTCTCCTTAGGCTGGAGCCCCCAATTATTATAAATGCAATTTGCAAACCGTTCACAAATTTGTCAGTCAAGGGATTGGAACGCCAGACGTCGAGTATATAACCATCCGAAGCCTTAACCGCCCACCCACGGATGATTCTCACAATTATATGTTTTAAAAGTTATAATGAAGTTACCTATACCAGGAAATCTAAAAATAGCTTACCTGGATTACATACAAGTGGGCGTGCCTTTTCTGTTCCTCTTGTTTTCCTGAATTGTCAGGGACATAGTCAAGGCGTGTAACATACAAGAGAGAGGGACAGTCCTGGTGTAACAAACCCTATCAGTAAGAGCGACCCTGTATCCATGTGGTTGTTTTAAAGTTCTGAATATAATTATTCCGATCAGTTTGTACGACCTAATGGAGATATTTATCGTGCAGAATCTCTTCATGACGAAATGAAAAATCTTGCGTTGAAATATACCGATGTTGTTGAACGATTACTCGGTAATTGTTTTACTGTTTCGTCAGTTGCTGCTCACTTTGCTCAGGAAAACAGTTCATGGAAACCGACAAGATAGGAATTTCTTGAAGAAATAAAACTCCGTTGTGTCCAATACGGACACAGCGGATTGTGGAATACTAAATACGATTATAAGGATGTTATCTCAATTGATATGGTGGCATGTTATCCTGGAGGTTTTCTTGGAATGGGAGAGGGTTCCGAGTATTTCAAAAGATTTGGACATCCAACACACGAGATGACCGCAGTTGCGATAAATGGATCCTTGCCAGATTTTGACTTAGCTGGATCTGCATTATTGAGTCATTCAAGTTTACATCGGAAAACCTTCATCCGGTTGTCGCTGTTTGGTTTGGTCGTCATTTTAATAAACGTAATTGGACTCCAATAGTTTTATTACGATATGTGCTTGATGTAAAAGTATTGATATCGTTAACCGTGAGTGAAGCTATTTATATTGTGTCGTCAGCAGAAACAAGTTTCGCTGCCTGTTGTACAGAGATCTGTTCTCGACGAGATCTTTAAGCGCAATCCCGATGCTGTAGAATACAAAACTAAACTTGCAAAAGATCTTGACAGAAAACGAATTGGTAAATTTACACAAGGAGGTTCATGTGATCATAAATGACATTGAACAAGATTAATCATCGACGATGCTGAACTCGATTTCATAATTGCCGATACAACAAAAAAAAGGCACATTTATAAGTCGGAATAATGCTTACTTATCAGACGGAACTAAATTAGGGAAAGTTGTGAGCTACATTGATGGTGACTAGTTTCCTCATTTAAGATCTTCGATGCTCGCGTACGTTTCCATAAATTTATTATCAATGATAAATAGATTTCCTGATACCGCGGTTAGAGTCGCCACAGATTCATTTTAGATCAATAAAAAATACGCAGAATAGCTAACACAATTACATATCGGCGCTGATGCATCATGGGGCTAATGGAGAATAAAACCAGAAAAAAATATTCAGTTATTCTGAATATGCTGATTATATTCCCGAGGATATTTATTTTAAAAATAGTCTTATGTTAGTGTTGTCATCATCACCGTCGGTGTATGATCCCGTAGCTAGACATAAAACTGTTTATCTTAACGGGTGCCGTGGTTCTGGTAAAACAACGCGTGCGATTGAATTATTTCGGAATTTTGATATGGTTGTTTTGACTCCCACACATAGCCTCGCCAGAGAAATGAAAGATCGAGGAGTTAAATCTCATACTTTTCACAGCATCTTTAGATGGAAAGGAGATGCATGGACTCCTGATGCATGGACTCCTATTTTCCTCAGATCATTATATTAGACGAGATATACAGGTATTAAAAATGTTTCTTGATTGGTTATTGACTCGGAATACTGCTATTATCATGTGCGGCGATCACGGTCAGCCACCACATTTGTTGGATCATCTCCGCATGAATGGCAGAAAAAGTTCGTAGATTATTATGAGGAGATAATTGATGATCATAGAGCTATTGATAAACCGCTGCAAGAGTTTAAAAAGTTAATCAGACTGCAAGCAGATAAGATCTAATGTGAGATAATGGGTGAAGTAATTCTAGAGACTGCTATGAATGATTTTTGGAATTTGTGGAGGCCTGCTGATTTGATAGTTGCAAGTCGGATTCACTTTAACAGCAATTATTTCTGTTACATAGAGAAAAGTTTTCAGATTTAACTGTGCCATTGTGTTATCCACCAGCAGATACACGCAAACAAAATAATGAAGCTGAGATTCCTGGAATTAATCAGAAACAAAAACTTCTATTAAATGATATTGTTGTTGTTCCTGTGAGTGCTGTCGAGAGCGCTTTAGCGATAGATAAATCTCCATGGACTCTAGGAAATGTTATAACAATTCCTTCGTCACAAGGATTAACTATTTCTGATACAAATATCTGGATTGTAGAGGATAGGATCGAATGGTCAAATTTAGTTTATCCAGCTGTGTCGAGAGTTAGAAAAATGTCTCAGCTACGGAGGGTTATCATAGACTTTGCAATGACTCAGGAAACCACTGCTGGCAATGGCGATCGTATGGTAAGGAAAAACTTAGCTGGTTATAAGCGATCTGAAAAAGGTAAGCGTGACTTTGATCTTCATATTGAATTTATCATGACGCAGAAAAAAAAGTAATCACTGTGCTTGCTAAAACACAGTAATGTTATTGCAATATTCTTCTAATCATCCACGACAGTTTACTGTGGATACAATTAATAGTAGCCTCGGTCATACACTCGAAAATGTGATGCTAACCTGTCTTGAGTGTAATCGAAGTAGGGGCGCTAGTGTCCTGCTTTCACAGAAGTGAAGGCGGTGGTAATTGTGTATCTTCAGGAATTACTTGTAATTGTTCACGTACAAATCCACGCTGAGGAGTAGCTGAATCTAGTCTGTAGATTGCAGATTTACCCGTGGATCTTACCACGCTGAAAATTTTATGAGTGGTCACACTCTAAATAGAATCCGTTGTTCTTTTTTACCACCTTCAAGTTCACCAGGTTCATATAAATATCTGACAGTCACACATTACCTAGTACTGGTTGTTTTGAGATCGCACTGATAGGTTTCATATAAATACCATGAGTAATTTCATTATTTAACGCAGCTATCACACTTGGTAGTCTTGCAACCCATTCACGAGATCTCATGTCTTTCTGAACTTTATTTTGGGATGTTCCCTGCGCATACTGATATCCAAACAATCGCTCAGCAAGTGTTCGATTAAATCTCACAACTGATAGCGATGAATTGCGATGTGCCTCCGTCTGATTTTGACGTTAAGTTGTTTCATCATCGACGTTACTATACCAAGATATTCTTTGCCAGGATCAACCTGTAATAACTGTGGCCATCGCAAGGGTCCTCGCTGATAAATTCGTTCAAACAAGGATGCAACTTCAGTTGCTTTTTTGTTGATAGTATATCTGCTTCTTTATACCTACTTGCAACATCAAAAAACGACAGTTAACGCGTATTTGTGTGTGCGCGATTGATGTCTACTAGTTTTAATAGTATCATGTGGTAAAAACAAAATATCTGCTTGATGAACCTCATTGGGAGTACCAACATCAAAATGTGCGTACTGAATTTGTTAGGAGGTGGTAGATAAATTTGCCATATTGCCTGTCGTGCTAACCAATCTGCAGCAACAGAACGTGCGACACCTGCTGTATCAGCAAGTTTACTAATCGCTGCTCTACCCCTCCAACATCCTCTTGGGCTATAATAAATTGAGTCCATTATTATAATAATGATCGGCCTGCCCCTAGCACAAGTTTACCTTTCATCGCAGATCGTAACAGCCAATTAGCAAGCGATTCTCTGAGAGATTTTTTAAATATTTTTTTACAGACTTTAAAGGTCTACTCACACCAACAAATTTTCAAAAGATATTCCTCCTTTACCTCTGTCTGTCTGTCTGTCTGTCTGTCTGTCTGTCTCTCTCTCTCTCTCTCTCTCTCTCTCTCTCTCTCTCTCTCTCTCTCTCTCTCTCTCTCTCTCTCTCTTTACTTTTGATTGAAAGGCAACACAGTTGTTTACACAGTTGATTGTTGTTGATAAAGTGTTACTACTCGTACTGGACAACTGGGCAGAGGCTTTCATTACTGCTGTATTACCTGTCAAGCCCCCATACAATTTTAAAGGTCTACTAGTGCACTGCTCTACTACTACTACTCACGCGACTTTCGTTTATATTATAAATTTAACCTTCACGATGCGATTCGTATAGTATTATGTTATATATCTCATCATTAATGAAAATAATGACTACAGAACATCGATTTTTTATCGTTGGAGGCAAAAACGCTCCTAGCTGATTTCGCGCTCGGTAATTTCCGTAAGACAAAGCGGAAGTGATGCAGTGTAGGGAACACAACTTTCCAATTTTCATTGTAGCTACGTTCAACAAGCGGAGCCGTGTGTGAAACAAAATGGTAAAAAGGTGTATTGTTGGAGGTTGTAGCAATACAACACGAGAGGGAGTGAGTTTGCACTCATTTCCTACTAATCCTGTTTCAAGGAAACTATGGAATAAGCAGATACGAACGACAAGAAAAGACTGGACTGAGCAGACTAGTGACAGGCGAGATAGTCAAGTTGTCTGTAGTGACCACTTCAAAAAAGACGATTTCGATCCCGCCTATAAAATGAAAGAGTCATTTGGGATTAAGACCATTAGACGACTCCTGCCAAATGCAGTTCCAAGTGTGTTTTCTCACCAGATAACCCAGAGTACATGCACACCAGATCAACAAAAATCAAGGATTACGGCAGGCCTAACAACACGTAGCCCGAGAGGAGCTTTTAAAAAGCGAGAGCGAGCAAGGGTACAAAGTTTATTGAGTTTAGCATGCCATAGTACTTGTTGTCAACTCGACATTCTTGCCACAAATATACCTAGGTTACGATTAATGGGAGAGGGTTGTTTTAGTGGGAGGGTGTTTGTAAATCGTAATAGGTCCACCCTTACCCCAAAAAATATGAAACCTGCTTTATCATGATATGTGTGTTTATGTGTGTGTGCAATGGTGCAAAGTCTAAATCAAAGGGATATATATGTATGTATGTATATATATATATATATATATATATATATATATATATATATATATATATATATATATATATATATATATATATCTTGCCACCACCACCCTCTGCATTATTTGGACCTCACCCTAGAAAAAATTCTTGTGGACGCCGTACCTTGTTTCCTGTCTGCTGCTGTTTTCAATAATAATAATAATAATAATAATAATGATAATATATCAAGTTTTCTTTTCATGCTTAAATGGTGTGAATAGTTGGTGTATTGATTGTGTTTAATTGTACAGACTAATTAGTTCTGCGGCTCTGGGAGTAAATTACCTTCCTTGCTTAGATATGCACTATTGTGTCAGTGGATCCTGGTCTAGGTAGGATTCACACCCACAACCCATTGATTGCAAATGTGAATAGTAATGTTTGTTTGATGTGGAAAGTATATTATTATTATTATTATTATTATTATTATTATTATTATTATTATTCACATTGTGTACAGAATCATAGAAGGTAATATAAAAAGAATTTAGCCTTTAATATGGTTTATGATGTAAAGTTCTAATGCTGCTCGATTTATTTATATTTTTTTGTTAGGTGTTGAAAGAGATTTTTCAGAGCCAGCATCCAGAAGATAATGTACCAGAAAGAACCCAAAATACACCAATCACACAGTCAACAGTAGATGGTGTAACATATCTTGGTGTGCATATTGATGTCACCGAGAACTTTCCATGCATTTCCAGTGTTCAAATGGTTGGTGTAGCTTCGTACGATTTTATATGGCCTCATATATGATAGTATACGAGTAAATCAATAAAGATATGTCATTATTTATTGCGGAAAAGCTCGGCAATGTGTTGGTTATATGTCACACATTATGATCAGCCATAGTTTCTATAAGTAACGAAAGAGGTTTGACGCATTTGTCATTTATTGTTCAAACATACATAAAACTTTAAGTATGACCACCTTATCTAATGCAAAGGTATTCACTAGAATTTGCCAAACACATTTTTCATGTATTGCTTTTATTCCAGGGACTAGACACATGCTCGTTCAGTATTGCTGTTGAATGTCAGACTGACAGGATACTTAAGAGATCCAAGAGAATTCATGCATTAGTGTGAGGAAAACAAATTGATTTTTGGTAATAATAATACATATATAACTAGTTCCAATAATGAATGCACACTCCACTACGAGATATTTCAACTCATCAAGTTTAGTAATATCTTTCATTCATGCCGTGCATGTGTACTGTTGTAATTCAATGATGTAAAGTGACTCAATGTTATAATCTCACCATTAAAAATTAACAAGCAAATGACACAGGTAACATTTTATTAACTAAGTTCAGTATAATCGTGTAAGCAATTGTCTCAGTATACAAAGCACTTGTCCACTTTTTGTTGCTGAGCAATAATACACTGTTATTGATAAGCATATTCATGAGAATTATTCGTCTGTGTCAAAACCATGATGATCAGTATACACAGGTATGATATTTCACATTTCACAGGTTGTCAGGTAAATGCCCGGCACGTACAGAGAAGGAGCAAAGGCATTCAGTGTTTTTTAGACATCCCCACAGATAGGGAAATGGAGAACAAAATAGCCAGTTTTGATGAACCGGACGCAGACCCTGATACTGATGTTCATGATATTGATGATGAGTGTTCCATGATAAGGGAGTCCGATGATTCAAGCTACATACCAGATGAGAGCGACTCTATGCATTCCAGCTTCAACTCAAATACCTCTGGAGAAGGGTAATGTAAATTGCATGACTTCAGCATGTATGAAATCATTACTGATTTGATGGTACTGATTTAATTTATTTTAATCAAAACAAAGTCCGGGATTTTAATCGAAATAACGTCGGTGCAGATTTATGTTTGTAGCACATATTCAAAATCATATATTGTAACAAAATAATTATACATTCATATACTATTTATGTTTGTTAAAACGAATACCATTTCAACTTTTATTCCTATTTACAAATTTTTGTTATAAAAATTGTCAGCGTGAATATAGGCTGTGGATGAAATTCTTCTTTCTTAAATTATGGTGGTAAAAAGTTCTTCTTTCAGATTATGTTGAAGAGTTGATGGCAGCACTGGAGGAAATGGTCAGGAAATCAGTCAGTTGATAGTTACCACCATCTCTATGCAGCCAAATCCTGAGGCCAGACAAGTCGACGGCTGTCCAGGCTCTGACATCACGATTTGCAAGATAACTTCAAGTGCACGAAACCTGTATAGTTACCACCTTCACTTGGGAACGTCTGCCTGATTGCATCTACTGCACAGGATGGCAAAGCAACTCGGATTTCACGGCCAAGATATCCCCAACACCATCTCACCAGCTGCCTGTATGCAGTGTATCTATTACGACTGAAAATAGGATATGCAACATATTTTAGACTTGAATAAAGTTATATTATGTCACCTATTCTGGTTTTAACTTATTTATTCCAAATTTTCTGATTCAAGACCTCTAGCATCAAATTAGATTTTACTATGACGAATGGTAGGAAGCTAAATGAATCTAAAGTGAATGGGAACAGACAACAATATGTTTTAAATGCCATAGTGCAGAGTCTGTTCAAGAAATGAAATTATTGTTCGATTGAAGTTACAGATTTTTTCATGATAATTTCCAGTACAACAGACAAATGATGCTGGCAGGGTTTATTCTTTGAAAGGTTTGGGCGAAAACTCCACATAAGAAAAATGTCACATTTTCTCAATGAAGGAGGGATTTCATGAATTTATGAGTGACTTTGTTTTATATTTATGTGTATACAGCAATCACCTTTCCCAAAAGGGACCTGATATTGGCGCCATAACTATTGTGAGAACATTTTGCCTATAATTGTTTACGTACTCTGACAGAATTTCCTCGCGATTTTCATACTGCTGTCTGTAGGCATAGCATGCTGCTTCCAGGACATATTCATCCAAGCAAACTGCCTGAAATCCAGGATGATCGATGATACAATCCACATTGAGCTCCTCGGTCTTATCCAAAATCGTGGTTTAAAAGAACAAAATTGAGTCATAAAATTAATAAAGCATTTATATCTACACTTCTCACAATCAGAGTCTTAAGTGATAAAATGTAACACCACTAGTTACTGATGAACCAAGCCTAAATGAAAATCTTCTCCGAAGACATCCAACAAACCTTTGCTCAATTTCGTTTACTTCTCTTTTCATGATGAAATTTAAATGACATTAACGAAAGAATAATAACATTAGTAATAATTAGTAATAATTGCAATAATGATAATAGTAATTACCAGAATGTAGAGGGCAAGCGCTGCTGAGCTTGATCATGCGCTATGCTCTCTTCGGGGCCTTCATCCCCGTCTCGTTCGGGCTGAAATTGATACGGCCTCACTTCATAACGAGCAGAATCTTCTTCAGATTCATGAAGTTAGCCATCTTCAAGGGGTTCACCTTCCTCAAACGACAAAGATGAGCATGACAAATTTGCCATAAATTCGCTAGAGTCGTCACTGTCAGTCATTATCATCACATACGCTCAACTTGAGGGACTTCCCGACAGTGCGTCACTTCCGGAAATCCGATTTTTCACCGGAAGTGTATAAATATTTCCGGAGCGTTTTCCGTAAAACATCGATGTATGCTCAAATAATCTTAATTTTCTCCTCTGTGAGTTAAAACCTACATCTAAAATGCACATTTCGGAGTTATTTAGCGAAAAATGAACATTATGATATATAGTGTGTATTAGACACTAGCAGACCTTTAAAGTGTGAATCAACTTCACGTCCGCAATATGTCATTGTTGTAGATCTGGATTTTTATACGCTACATCATGAACGTGGCACACTGGATCAGTTGCATTTATTGGATACTCTCCAGGTCTTGGTTGATCTTTCTCGTCAAGTCTGATATCCAGAACCACAATAATTATATCCATGCAGATGCTTCTCGCCAGGATATTTAGCCC
Source organism: Megalonaias nervosa (assembly GCA_016617855.1). Classification (NCBI taxonomy): domain Eukaryota; kingdom Metazoa; phylum Mollusca; class Bivalvia; order Unionida; family Unionidae; genus Megalonaias; species Megalonaias nervosa. The sequence continues at coordinate 105,426 of JAECUM010010469.1, read as the reverse complement.
ATGGAGCTCCTGGTAATTTTCCCACTTAAGCAGCGATATCTCCGCCTGTTTCATGAGAGATAAATCTATATTTGCTTGAACCACATTTCACACAATTGCCCGTAAGTATATGCTTTTTATTTCTCGTCGTTATTGTTTTTAATCCACTGGTGGGGGTGGGTGCTCTGCATCGAACACAATATAAGTTCATATAATTATTATATTTCTACAACATGGATATCATTGATGTCTCAACGACACGAAAGCAAGAGCCAGTCAAGCATCATCCAGCGCTACCAAATTCTATCAGAGCAATTATCATAGGTCCATCTGGGTCTGGTACGACACAATTGTTGCTTAACCTAATAATGAGATGGCTCAAATAGGATAAGTTATATTTAGTGGCACTATTTCTAGATGATCAGCGATGTTACTACGTGCTTAAAGATTTTAATGAAAATGCAAAATTGTTGGACGAGGACGGTAATGATATTATTGATTTTATCACCGACATCAACGATGCTCCATCTTTGGATGATCTCGATGGATGTATTAATAATCTCGTAGTATACAATGATGTGATGCTAGACAAACAATGAAATCCAGCTCGGATATTTTCCCGAGGCAGACACAAAAACACAGATATTATATATGTTACTCAGCGATATACACAAATACCTAAAGTGATCAGAGATAACTGGAATCTTCTGGTTGTCTTTAATGGTGTTGATATCCACACACTAGGAAACATCCACCAGACTTGGTGTTCAGGGAAATGGATATGATTAAATTCAGAAACTTCTTCTCAAAAGCGCAAGCGATTCCTCATGGATTTATCACGATAAATTTACTTGATCCTCGGTCACGATATCGAGAGGTCTCGAAAAAAGTTTTGGTTGAGAGACAGCAGCGGGGGTGGGGGTGGGGGTGACTACCAACATTGAGTGTCCCGGATCGGTAAACGAGAACGCATGCAAATTTGAAAATACAAGCGTCAAAAGATAAAATAAAAAAATTAACTAACCCGGTTAGAAATCTCGGTCGGTTAGAGACCTCGGTTTAACGTTATTGACCTTGTATTTTCATTTTTGTAGGAAGCTTTATTTTAAAAAAAGGACTGCTCTAAAAAGTGGTCTGTTCCCACCC
>JAECUM010010469.1:88420-104240 GCA_016617855.1 Megalonaias nervosa | reverse complement strand
AAAAAAAAAAAAAAAAAAAAAAAAAAAAAACCCCACAACAACCTATGTATAACTTTGTATATCATTCATTCATGGCACTCTCAGACGCCGGTATTTTCTAGTCCCTATTGTAAAAACTGTTAAAGACAGTGGACAGTGTACTTTAGACTAATTCAGATTGATTTGTCTAGTATATGGAGGCAGTCATTTTAGTTAGCTGTGTGCTTAGATCATGTATAATTTCCAGAAGTACAACAGCCAAAGAAATTTTAGCCATATTATACGAAAGTATCGTAGAGGTATGCCAACATTCTCTCCACTGTACATGATGCAAATACAAACAACTTCACCTTACACCTGTCTCTTTCTCTTAAGTAGCTAATATCGTAAAGCGCCCCCATAGGTATTATTATTGCATGATTTGATCTTGGATGTATAGCTGAAACATCTAAGACGCAAGCATCAAAACAGTTCTTTTGAATAATTACTATGTTTTCCCACTACAGAACAGTATTCATTAGTAGCAAAGTCCCACACAAACTCGGCCACCACAGCCCCACCATCGCCCCCAGGAACACGATACTTGCCACTGATATTCTTGAGATGTCACTAACAAAGATTACAGTTTGAACAATGATGGAACAGATCAGGTTCGTGGAGGTTAAAGGCCAAACTTTAAAATGTTTGCTAATTCTTCTAACATTAGTATATGGAATAAAGCGAATGTGCTTTGTCATCATTTTATTTCCCTTAATTTCAATACAAATGAATGAAAAGAAACATTTACACTATCATCTTCTTTCACTTGATGCAACAATTTTAATATTTTAAGTTGATTTTACTGCCGTGATGTAAGACTTCTAATTTCCCCATAAATTAGGTAATTGCAGACGCAATAGGGCTTCAAGGCAAATATGTAAGCAAGAGCTAAATAAATAAGCATAATTAGCTTATTTTCATGCGTAACATCAATGTTAAGAACGTCTACCCGATCCCTACATTGTTAAAGCTTTGAAGGCTTTAACAATATAGGGATCGGGTGGAACGTCATAAACCATGATATGAAAATAAGAAAAAATATTGCACCAATTTTTATATTTGCTTTAAGGTGGCACTCTACAGTTTCGTATTTTGCATATGAATAGATTTTATGGAGATAGAATTTCCCAGCCCTTTTCCACTGGTTATACTGTTTATTTAAGAAAACAAAAAACGACATTGTATATAGTTGATAATGTTGAAATAACTTTAAAGTCACATTATTTTGGTGTATGATTGATGGGTGTAATTTTGGTTATGGAGTATACGCTTTGGCTTTAATTAAGATGTGCACCTTTTAAAAATTCATTCTAGCTCCCCTTGGTAATTTTCACTTCCTGGACATCAGATTTAACTTGTAAAAAGTATTTTTTTCCTTTTTATATATTTTGTAATTCATTCATTGCACATTCAAAAGCTGGTATTGTCTCGTCTGGCAAAATGCCATTTCCTAATTTGGATAAATGCTAACGATAGTGTACCTTAGACTAATTCAGGATGATTTTTCGAGTACATGGGAACAGCCATTTTGGCTAGCTGTGTGTTTAGATCATAAACAATTTCCACAAGCACAATATCCAAAGAAATGTCAGCCACAGTACATGAAAATAGCATGAGTGCCAAAATTCCTTTCATTGTGCATGTTGCAAAATGCACATAACTTCGCCCTACACCTGTCAGAAGTACATACCATCTGTAGAGCGCCCTCTTACCAATCACTGCAACTCACGCGGAAGTTTCCAAACTATCTGTTATGGAAATGACGTCGATGTTGTACAAATGACGTCATTGACAAAGCAAACGGGAGGCAGATTTACTAGTTACTGGCACATGATATTGGCTTGCCCATGTAGGTCTGGTACCAGAGAAGGCACAGCAGGCCGTCACTGCCAGAAAGTGATACCTGTGTCTCACCTTGCTTATGCAGGAGAGACAAATATATTTATGACGTTCACAAATATCGTTCGTCCATGAAGCAAACTATTTCAGCCAAAAACGTCACCGTGTTATCCGTGTTTCCAGGTTACAAAGTGGCAGCGTAAGACATTTGCACTATCATTGAATGTCATTCTCATCCATGAGTTTGTTTCGAATCAGGTCAGTTTTTACTCTCTCTCTCTCTCTCTCTCTCTCTCTCTCTAATATTATTCATCGATTTGCAGTAAATATAACACCCTTGTTGAGAAAGGCAAAGGAGAAGGCCGTTGTTATAGTCTGTCTGACTATACCTCCCCGTTTGTTTGTACCCCCTACCGATTTAAAAGACGAAAAGCACAAATGAGAAAAGAGATGCACAGAACTTAGTTCATTTATTGATTTATAATTTCAAACCTGACTATGCCCGGGTGTGACCCTAACACCGTTATCGTCTGTGCGTTTCATTCCAAACGGAAGTTTTCAGTGTAAACGACATCTGTTCGCCACTCATTTCCAGTTCCTGGACAAATCCATTTTCAGCGAAGGGGTATATCCACGACTACACATGTATGTACAAATGTAATCTGCTTCCGATGTTTACAATGTTGAATCAATCCAAGGAAGTGAATGACAATTTCCAATTTGCCTTTCACGTGTATTTAACAAGCGGTGTAATTTCTATGTACATGTGTACAAAGGATATAACTCTAAACTCTTAACATTATGGTAATTTACGGAATTATCCGGCAGTTAACATTATGGTAATTTACGGAATTATCCGGCAGTTAACATTATGGTAATTTATGGAATTATCCGGCAGTTATCAAATAGGATGAACTAAGTCACACTGTTGTATGATGTAATCAACTTGCCCTTAGTGTACCCAACATGGCGCCGTGTCAATATGCAAAGTCCATTAAGCATGACAGGCGCAGAGAGTGCCAATGTTAAGGCCACTCTGTTCATATTCAAGTAAGAAATTATAAATTAATGACTGAATTGACTAAGTTCTGTGCAATTTTTATCACATTAAAGATTTCTATTATTGAAATCGGTAGGAGGGTACAAACAAACCGGGATGTATACTTTTGATTATACCTGAATTTGTTCGCTCTCTTTTCGTAGACGTTCACACCAGTGTCGGATTAAGCTAGTGCGGGCCTGTAGCATATGTTTTAAAGGGGCCCTACATTAAAAAAAAACAAAAACCCACATAAATATTAAAACACATAAATTTTTAACTTGCATAGTAAAGTAATTGTATTTTTTAATTTGCTATACAGCCAGATAAGATGACAAATGTGTCTGACATTTCAGTAATAGTAAAGCTTGAAAGCATTTAGCGCGGGGCCCTTGAAGTTGCGGGGCCCGTAGCATATGCTAGTTTTGCTATTAGGATAATCCGGCACTGGTTCACACTCGTTTTGTTCTAACATTGATTTAAAGTTATTGTTTTATTTTCATAATTCCTGAAAGTCGAAATTGACAAACGACCTAATCACCTTGGCGCAAAATGAAATGGGACGATTACGATTTTTTTAAATGTGAACTTTTGTCTTTTATTATAATTTTTCAAATCATGTTTAAATCGCATTTCAAATCATTTAAAAAAAAATATCCGTAGACATCATTCATCAAAGCATTGTTGTACTTTGCTTTTTTTTGTCTTCTTTTTTTATAAATAATATTTTGAACAAAATGAATATAATTCATTCCTTTTTGTTGATATTAATCATTTTGTGCATCGATGCGACTACTATTATATCTTTAAATCCTTGGACATTTCTTTGATCTCGACTTTTCATATTTTTCTTTGTTTGTTCCTCTTTTTTTTTAAAATTCCAGATGCCATGATGAAGAAAAATTTCAACAACAAAGAAAAAGAGTTAAAAATATCCATGTGTCTGTCGCTACAGTGCCAGGTGCTGGGTATTACGTGGAGTCCGTCCTTTGAAGATTTTGCGTACGCCAGCATCTCAAAAGATTTATTCCAGCATATTGGTTCATATTCAACTGAAAACACTCGCCCGTCCATTGAGCCATTATTTCTCGATGATTGGGGCGATGATGAGGACAACAATTGTAGAAATCACAACAGTTTTCTAAGAAAACTGAGGCGCTTTATTCGCCATCGATTTGTAACTCTATTCATACGTGATTGGAGAAAAAAGAAATTTATCACTAGGGATTATTATCCTTGAAGTCTTTAATTGTAATAACTTCCAAATGTTGTATAGAGACATTCCACTGTGAAAACGGTCAACAAAGGCAACAGAAGAAGGATGCATTGAAAATTTAAAAAAAAATCCTTGCATTGAAATTAAAAAAAATTGTATTATTGTGTGCCTCCATTATCTTTCTGATTTCATTTGCTTAGAACACACCTCGTACGTTTGTGTGATAACAATATGCAATTTTTACTCTGCACACTTTCCATGGGATTTGTCTAATGTGTTCACAACAGGAGGCTATGCAATTTTTGCTCTGCACACTTTCCATGGGATTTGTCTAATGTGTGTTCACAACAGGTGGCTATGCAAGCATATACTTTGATAAACTATTTAACGCTTGTTCTAAAAATTTCAATATCCGAAGGCCGCTCCTCCCTCTCCTTCACTGTGTTGGTTGGCCAGGCATACTTGACCAATAGAGAAACATCTGGATTGACAATAACAGTAAAAAGCATTTACGGTGATTCTTCCAAACCCCGAAACTGCATCTCTCTCTCTCTCTCTCTCTCTCTCTCTCCCCTACTACACCACCACCATCACTACTACTACTCTCGAGAGGCAAAAAAAGATAAAGTACTTACTATTTTTGAAATTATATCAATGTTCTCTCTCTCTCTCTCTCTCTCTCTCTCTCTCTGCAGCCTATATGCATTGTTACTATCAAACCCTTTCTACGCCCGAAATACCCAATACAATGCGAAACATATTCTGTTTATTTTAGAAGTGCTGAATATTGATTCAACTCCGGAAACTATTATGTCTATACAGCGGGGTGAGGAATAGTTAAGCAGTTTTAAACTTTGAGAAAAGCGAATCACAAATCATTGATTGTTCTTTAATTGCTCTACTTTCTTTATTTAAACCATCTTTCATGTTTAAATCATAAGTGTCTCATATTTCATTTAATCAATAAAAATGAAAACAGTAGTCCAGGAAAAGAAAAGAAGCAACGTATAAATTTGCAAAGAGGATTGTGAAAAACCGCAAAAGCACAGAACGGCAGTTTCTAGCGGTCACACACGGCAGGGATGTGAGGAGTTCATTCACTCGGTCAACATACAGACGCCTGTAGTCAATCTTAATTAACTCCGTTCAAAGGGCATATATGTGATAACAGCGTACATACCCTCTCAAAACAACGTATCAGTTTTTTTAAAACTACAATTGTATAAAATACCTTGGTATTAAGGCCATTGGGATACAAAGTATCTAACCTTTGAATCCAGTAACTCTCAGTAGGTTCATCTCTCCATGTACTATATCGATTGGCATGAAAGAAAATCAAGTGAAGAGAGCTTATTTGTATTAAAATGCATTCAGTAAAGAAGTACAACAAAACTGAGGATTCGTACAAATTTTGTGTAATATGAAAGTGGTGATTATTTACTCTCTTGGAAACTTGTCGAACAATTTGTCTAACATATTGTGTATTATATAATATTGTTTTTACATGTTATCAAATAAAATACATTAATTGATATGAAATCAGTATTATAACGTAGAAAAAAAAATAAAAAGATTCTTTTGTACTTGGGCTAATAAAATAGGTAATTACGTAATATATGTCACTGAGAGCACCGACGTCCGTTACATTTAGATAAACAAAAGTATTTTTATATTTCTTTTGGTTTAGTTCTGAGAAAAATATATTGTGCAGAATTTTCGCATTTACTGCGTACTTTTTCAGGCACAAAATATTTTGAAAGAAACGGATGACATCAAAAATTTTCTTTTCACTGAAAGAACGTCCTTAACCGTTATGCATTATCGTAGCAATCTCATGTATTTAATGGGATCAGAAATATACTAAGGCAGGGGTCTCAAACCATTGGTCTATAACAGGGGTCTCAAACACGCGGCCCGCCAAGCCGTATACTGTGGCCCGCAAAATGATTGGCATCAAAAGGTATTATGAGCGATAACAAAGGTGGTGTGTCCCTTCGGCCATCGAAAATGCCCTCATGCGGCCCTCAGGGTGGTTTGAGTTTGAGACCCCTGAACTAAAGCCTCTAATGAAAACTGAATCATCGAAATCGCAATATAGAGACAAACTGTCACGCATACAGTGATATATTTTTAATTTATATTTACATATAAAAATTGTTACAATAAAATTCTAAACAACACGCACATACATAACGCATATATATATATATATATATATATATATATATATATATATATATATATATATATATATATATATAGTGAAATCAAATTATAGGGACAAACAGTTATATGTACACAACATTTAAATTATTTTATTTCTAACTTTGTAAAATTGATTTGTATGGTATGCCTTAGCATTAAATTCGTTAGGATACAAATAACCAATAATCCATTAGCTTTCTTTTAACAGTATATTCATCTCTCCATGCACTATATCTATTTGCATATAATATAAAGTTTATTTTTGTGTTAATATACATTGAAATTTTAGAGGAGAACTGAGCTTCCATACAGTTATTTTATGAAAGTTATTATTCAATCTCTTAGAAGTGACTGTCTATCTATCTATCTATCTATCTATCTATCTATCATTCTGATATATCCTTATAGTTGGAATATTAAATTGGGATCCGCCCATGGCGCATTAATTCGCATAGATAAATACTGTTTTAACAGGAGGCTGTCGATTCTATACTCTCTAGATCAGTGATGATTTTCCACTTAACCATCATTAACGACACAAAAAATAATGAGACAAATATTTGTTTGTCTGTCTGTCTGTGTGTCTCATGCATTAGGGACAAAATACACGCACATTTGCAGAGTGAGAGAGAAAGAGAATCTGGGCTTGCTGAAAACTTCGAAACTGAACTTATACCAAGTAAAATCCAAACACACAGGTGGTCATAATAGCATGTATACACTTTTGTGGGATCTGTCTACAGTGTTCACAACAACAATGATACATAGTTGCAAAAGCCTGTCGAGACTGCACACACATACTTCAAAAACCTAAAAGGTTCTATCAACAGATTATTTTTAAATATTAAAATGTAACTTTTCCCCTCCATTTCACTCACTGTGTCAATTAGATGGCAGATTCAGACCTGGATCAGGTCAAGTGTTGGGTGGTGGTGGTTCCAAAATGTCAGAGGGGCCCTGACTTTCCTCGAAAGGGCACCAAAGCAGAAGTCTGTGTCTATTTACTCAAAGTGTATACAATACTCAGCAAACATGTGCAAGAATAAACGATGGTCAAATTTCAAGTGACAAGTGAATGTACGTTTCTGTGTACATCTATGGATTTTTTTATGGGGGGTCCCGGAAATACCGGTTTCTAATTCGGGCCCGTGACTAATCGACCAACAGAAAAACATAGGGATGGATAATAAAATATGACCTCATTGCAAATTTCTCACCACCAACACCGTTCTCTCTCTCTCTCTCTCTCTCTCTCTCTCTCTCTCTCTCTCTCTCTCTCTCTCTCTCTCCGGACCATCGTAGCAAGATACAGTCAAATATCCATAAAGAAAAGAGCGTAGTGGAATGTTGAATGTGTCATGCAACCATGTCTCCGGACCTATGAATGGTAGTAAAATTTACAGACAAACCGACCAACGGTTAATATCAAGCTAATCTGGAAAACTGTTACTATGGACTATAATTCTAAGGCTGCTAAAAAATAATATGTCATGTTACCCTTGCGTGAGATCCATTTTTCTTGCACGCAAATTTCTGGTCGGACATTCTGACCACATGTCTTGATTTTTTTCCCCCCTAATTTTATAGACATTTCACCATAGTTACGGACTCGAGTACGAATATTTCCAAAGTACACATAGTTAACATGTGCACCCTCAAACATTTGTTAAGAAAATGGGTCTAGGTGACGAGAAGTACAAGACACAAAGTCCCACTGGGATGATGCAAAATTCACTTGGGGCTGACAAGTGGCGGGGTGAGGAGGTGTTGGGGCGGAGGTTAGGGTGGTGCAACTATGCGTAACGGCTTTAGATAGTCACAGCTTTTCATACCGTGTACATTAACTAGATTTTCATCAAGTTGACCTTTGATTTTTGTAACTGAACGTGGATATATAAACTGATTCCCTGCCTGGTGTTGGCACCCGTATTCTAGTGCCCTAGGAGGATCCGTGGGCACTAACCTTTTAAACACCCCCCCCATATATATTCCGTTGTAAGAAGAAGCACAGCTGTTCATAAGAATTAATTAAAGATTCATTTTATTTTGCTCAGTTTTTAATAAAGAATATTCAGTACAAAATCCGCGTATGTCTTAGTTAGAGGGTAGCAGAGACTTTCACATGCATTGCAATTTCAGTTTATTTTGATGACGATACTATAAAGGTCCTTATGAGAAGGTTTTGTTTAAAAAATGTGTTCCTTTAGATAGGCGTCAACATGGCATAACAACGATCAGTTAAAAATATTCATATTTTTCGGTAGTAGAAATACGGAATTTGCCTGTGTTGCAAATTAGTTTTCGCTGTAAACATATTCTTTATGTTATCCTTCTCCTCTTTTTGTCTTCTTCTTCTTCCGCAAGGACTGCCAACCAGTATTAATTACTGACCGGACATTCTCATGGAATCTTTTCTGACCTGTGCCTAATAGCTCAAACGGCGTACCCTATGCTTTTTTTTCGTCAATCCAGAAAATACATGATTTATTTCTCCATTGTGTGTCGGTGTATGTGGTGGGGTGACCCCCCCCCCACAAAAAACCAAAAAATCCCCCAAAAAACAAAAACAAACAGAAAACATAAAAGAAGAAAATTTATAAGCCATAATCTGTACTTGTAATCCTTTACCTTCTATATTGTATCTCATGTAATCTCCAACTACAAATTCAAGAAATAGAAACATGTTTAAAAGAAACAAAATAGTCAAACAGTCTTGTACAACAAATCAGTACGCTATAGATAAGTAAGCAGGTGAACGAAAGAAATTCAAATTAAGATTATTGTTCACTGCAAGCAGCGTTTGAATCTTATGTTTTTAATACATCGATGCTTTCGGTTTTGTATTGATCAAATATTTCGACACGTGAGCCTGTCATGAAACTTAAAATCGCTACCTAAATTGTCACGCATCTGTGGATTTTGCTTCGTGAAGACTGAGATATGCCGATTGCATTGCTGCGTAAGTTATCTCCCTTCGAAGGTAGGTGGGAAGTGAATGTAAGCTGAAAATAGATAAAAGAAAGTTATGTTGATTTTATAAACATGAGGCAAAAACTCCAGTTTCGTTGATCAGAGGTTTATGTATGATAATTTTAACTTCTTTATATATTAAATACCAGAAATTCCTCATAACTTGCAACGTTATGTCTTAATTAATCATGCTGGTCAGTATACTGGTCAGCTGATACTTTTTGTCGTGTACTGTGATGACCTCTGTTATTTTAGAAACAGATTTCATTGTATTCTGTTACTGATATATATATATATATATATATATATATATATATATATATATATATATATATATACATACATACACACACATACGTACATACATACATACATACAAAGTAAGCACGTGTTCGTAGTTAATATGGCGAATTATACCACAAGATGAAACAAATTTCTTCCCGGTAATGTTGCATTGCGATTTTACATAGAACTTTCCTCTCGACACCATGTATGTTGGCCGTATGACTTCTAACGAGCACTGTAGAATCATACAGTGTAATAAATTAGAAATACTGGAATTGCCTTTATGAAATTATGATAATTGCTGATTGCATTTATTCAAGAAAAATAAACTGTCACGTAAAGAAACACGTTATTTTTTGTGTAATATCTTAAACTGCATCCAAAATTGTTGGTCAAAAAGGTTTTAAAGTTTTTTTAAACAACCTTAATAAATGTACTTGAATGCAATGGTTTGTATGTGTGGATGATGGTTTGTATGTGTGGATGCCAGTTCAAATAATGTCAAAATAAATCTTATATATGCTGTACTGAAAATCAGATATCTTAATTGTAAAATGTTTGTTGAAACATCTTTAAAAAAACTAAACTTATATGTAACTGAGCACATTTCCTTTCATCATGTAGTTTATTCATTGACTGATATTGATCTAACAATAGTTTTTGTGCAGCCTTATTTTGAGCGATATAATGCAACTCCAAAGAGAAGAGCACCCAATAAATAATCTGACAGAGAATTTGCATATACAGTACATGATTGGGACAATTCTTTAAATGATGTCATTGGTTCTGTGCTTATTACGATAAAATTGAATTTCTTGAAATTTACTTAGATGGTGATTTATGAAATAGGCAATTTAAGTATTATTTTGAATACAGTACATGTTTAAGGGGTAGATTCAATTGTTTGTTAGTGTTAAGTTTTAGAAACTAAGATGAAAATAAAATTGTGGCAGTTGAGTACATTTTTGGATATATGATCATTTACCATAATTTAGTTACTAAGCAGCAGTTAGAACTAACTATGATATATTGTTTTTGCTGTGCTTATTCGAAGTCATATGGCCAAAATACATGGGCTGTTATGATGAATCTTAACTGCAACAGAAGATGTAACTTTTCATAAAAGTTTTGAGTATTGTATTTGTCAGAAAATAAACAAATGGTTACGTGTAATTAGAGTGTATAGATTCTGCTCCTTGTTTCAAGTCATATCGCCAGAATACATGGTATAAATACTGTGCATATATTGTAACAGTGTAAATATTGTAATGGTAAGTATTGTAACTGTGTAATAAAGTAACAGTGTAAATATTGTAACAGAGCATATATTCTAACAGTGTACATATTGTAAGAGTGTAAATATTGTAACAGTGTAAATATTTGTAACAGTGTATATATTGTAACAGTGTACATATTGTTATAGTGTACATATTATAAGAATGTAACTTCTGTAACAGTGTATGTATTGTAACATGAATGTGAGTGTGCAGCAAGTCATTCTGTGCTGCTTGTCAGTTCTTAACACCTGGTTGTAGCAGAGAATAGTTGTATATGGTGACAAATTAAATGAATAATGTGAAACCCCTTTGAACAAGATTTGGCTTTAGGTTCTGGCACTTTGATACTTATGTGGAACAGAACTCAAATTTTGAAGTAGAACAGCACTGCCTCTTTTCTGCACATCTTGTTCCAGTCTATCATGTGAGCAGCAAAAGTGTTAGTAGGCTTCAAGTAACATTGTGTTGTGTGTAATTTTGCTGATATATTTGTTCACTTTTACACTTTGTTTAAGAGACAGTTCTGAGACTGCTGAGGAATAATTTTGATTTCCAGTATTTGGAAAAGTAGGCTTCAGATGAGTTTATCTTTTGGGTCTGACTGGGAAAACTGCAGGTCTTGGACTTGAGACCAGTGCTATTTTAAGGCCCTGAAACCCCACATAAAACCAAACAAACCTACATAAATCCACAAAAAAAGAAATGTGAACATTTTAATTTAGGGTATGATGCATATCAGGTGATAATTTTAAACTGGTTAGTGAGCATAACTTAAATGGCTAAAGTGTTGCTAATGTGTTGAATAGTAGCAATAGACATTTTAAATTTCATTGTAAAAGTGCCTTAAAGAACAGGGTCTATTGAATAACTTGTTACATATGTTAACAAATTTTTTATGATGATGTTTATATCACATACATACAGGTTGAGTTGGCATGGCATGTATATTTGCACAGTGTTGCAGTTAATATTCATCATAACAGGCCATGTATTTTGGTCATATGACTTCAAATAAGCACAGCCAAGAAAATATTAACAAAATACTTTCAGTTTATGCATGGTTCTCAACAGAGGCATACCCAAATGTTTTGATGCTTGGATTTAAATTTGACCCATTTCTGATGGGTGGAATATCCAACCTATGAGTTTTTTATGATGCATATTAATTTGGCTAATTGCATAGGATCTAATTACCCATCATTCACCTCTGACTTGTTTTTCTATTGAGTGCATTGCTCTCTATAATAAATTGACTGCATGTGCCAGTGATCATCATTTGCTAGACAACTGTTTAGACCTTATTGGCCAATAATATCTCACCTATGTAAATTTATTATGCACTGGGAAGGAGCTTGCAGGTAACTGGTATCATGCTTAAGTGTGCATAGTTGGATCAAAGTTTGATTGTTTTGAAATTATATTTGATGTTCATGATAGTTAGAGGAAGTGGGAATAAATTATGACTTGATTGTATTAACTTTTGATTAAATATCGACATTTGATTGCCTGTCAGGATATAGTCAATTAGACAACACTGGAAAATTAAGCAACTTTCAAAGCCATTTTCCATAGGGAAGTGGGTAAACTTAATTTTTATTGGTAGTTAATTTGCTTCATTTGGCAAAATGTTTAAAAATTCTGACATTTTAACATATGATTCAGTAAGAATTTACTGTTGAAGTGTTTCTGTTTACTCAGGGGAGATAACTTCTTCAATCCAAGACATGATTCTGCTGCCTGAATAATGAACAGTCTCAGCTATGAGCTCATGACTGAAAAACAAAATGACTTGAGATTTTAGTTTTGACTCTTGAGGTATAGGGGTCAATGATCTTTTGAATAACCTGTTATATATGTTAACAAATTATTATGGCGATGTTTATATCACATACATATAGTATGAAATGGCATGGTATGCATATTTGAATAGTGGTCTGAGAATTGTTATCCAGCATGATAGCTGGTTTGGCAAAGCATGCAAATGATAGTGCATAGTGAGTTTAACCAGAGCATTAATGAACTGTTTGGATCACCCTCTGCCTCAACTGAGGTTGTTTACTCTGCTTTTAGTGATGCAGATATCTTAACTGTTACAGTTAATGTTGCTTGTAAATACTGATCTTGCACCTTATATAAAGATTGTACATTATATTGTGTTGTATGAAAGAGTGGTTGGCGTGGGAAGCATCGTTGAGCAGAAAAGTGGTTGGAGTGGGATGCATTGTTGAGCAGAAAAGAAGGGTTGGAGTGGGAGGCATCATTGAGCAGAAAAGATTGGTTGGAGTGGGAGGCATCATTGGGAAGAAAAGAGTGGTTGGAGTAAGTGGTGTAGTTGTGCAGCAAAGAGTGGATGGAGTAGGATGCTTCATTGAGCAGAAAAAAAGTTGTTGAAGTAAGAGGTATAGTTGTGCAGCAAAGAGTGGTTGGAGAATGATGCATCATTGAACAGAAAATTATGGTTGGAGTGGGAGGTGTAGTTGTGCAGCAGATAGTGGTTGGAGTGAGATGCATCATTGAGCAGAAAAAAGAATGGTTGGAGTGGGCTGCATCATTGAGCAGAAAAGAGTTGATGGAGTGGGAGGTGTATTTGTGCAGCAAAGAGTGGTTGGAGTGGAGTGCATCATGGATCAGAAACAAGTGGTTGGAGTGGGAGCTATCATTGAACTGAAAAGATTGGTTGGAGTGGGATGCATCATTGAGCAGGAAAGAGTGGTTGGAGTGGGATGCATCATTGAGAAAAAAATAGTGGTTGGAGTGGGGTTCATAGTTGAGAGGCAAAGTGTGGTTGGAGTTGGAGTCATAGTTGAACAGAATGGTTCATCAGAAAGGACTTTCAGAAGTGGGAAGCATTGTTCAGCAGAAAGGACTTGTTTTAACAGGTGAACTGGTTCAGCAAAAAGACGTTGGAGGCCTAATTCAGCAGAAAGAAGCTGTTGGAATGGGATGTGTGGTTCAGCAGAAAGATGTTGGAACAGGAGGCCTAGTTGTGCAGAAATGTGTTGGAATGGAAGGTGGTGTTGTGCAGCAAAGAGCAAAAAGTTGTTGGATTGGGAGGCTTTGTTCAGCAGAAAGTTTTTGAAATGGGAGGTCTAGTTCAGCAGAATGGAGTTGGTATGGGAGGACTAGTTCAGCATAAAGGTGTTGGAATGGGAGGCCTAGTTCAGCAGAAAGGTTTTGGAATGGGAGGCCTAGTTCAGCAGAAAGGTGTTGGAATGGGAGCCTAGTTCAGCAAAAAGGTGTTGGAATGGAGGCCTAGTTCAGCAGAAAGGTGCTGACAGTGAGAAGCCTAGTTCAGCAGAAAGTTGTTGGAATGGGAGCCTAGTTTAGCAGAAAGGTGTTGATAATGGGAGGCCTTTTTCAGCAGAAAGGTGTTGGAATGGGAGCCTAGTTCAGCAGAAAGGTGTTGTAGTGGGAGGCATAATTCAGCAGAAGTGTTGGAACTGGAGGCCTAGTTCAGCAGAAGGGTGTTGAAATGGGAAGCCTAGTTCAGCAGAAAGGTGTTGAAATGGGAAGCCTAGTTCAGCAGAAAGGTGTTGAAATGGGAAGCCTAGTTCAGCAGAAAGGTGTTGGAATGGGAGGCCTTGTACAACAGAAAGGTGTTGGAATGGGAGGCCTAGTTCAGCAGAAAGTTGTTGAAATGGGAAGCCTAGTTCAGCAGAAAGGTGTTGGAATGGGAAGCATAGTTCAGCAGAAGGGAGTTGTTGGAATGGGGTGCAGAGTGAAGCAGAATGGTGCTGGAGTGGGAGGATGGCAATTTAGTCATTGATATAGGCATGGGAACCTGACTCCAGTTTTAGTAAATTTCCCAAAATGTTCCAAAAATTGAAACTGGGCATAAGTTTGCTTATGATATTTTGGACAATACTGGAACTTATGTGATGTAAGACATATTACAATGGATGAAAGAACTCTTTAGTTTTAACATTGGGCATCTGGTAGTCCTTTTATTTTTGAAACATATTTTGAGGAAATCCACAATTTTTACTCAGAAATAAAAAAGGGACTAATTTCAGGTAGATGAAGGATATTATGGCTGAATTTTAAGGACCACTCGGGTGGCCTAAGTGGTTAGAGCATCCACCTCAGATGCAGGAGGTAGTGGGTTCGAACCCCGGACAAGTCATACCAAAGACTTGTAAAAATGGTACTAACACCTGCCTCGGTTGGCACTCAGCACTAAGAGGTTAGTGTTAGAACTGGTTGGCCTGGTGTCACGATGATGTTACTGACTGGGACATGATGCTACATGTCTGCAGTATGATTCCCCATTGCTAAATATCAGTCTAAACTGCCTCACTGCAGACATCATAGCGATATGACTGAAAGATTGTTAAAGCTTCATTTAAAATCCAAATCTCACACACACATATACACACACACACACATACACACACACACACACACACACACACACACCTTAGGGGGCCCCGAGTGGCCGAGTGGTCTAAAGCGCTGACCGTTACGGATCACTGCCATCTCACCTCTGTCTGCGTGAGTTCGAGTCCAGGCTCGGCTAACGTGGGTACGTGAGAAAGCCTGCCAGTCGCTTCTCGTGGGTCGGTGGTTCTTCCCGGGACATTTTTTTGATTACAGATATTGCTATATTTTATGGGTTTCTGGATTCCAGATATTTCATTATCATGAATTTTTGGGATTCCAGATATTTTATTATCATGAATTTTTGGGATTCCAGATATTGCTATACGATGACAGATCTGAAAGAAAGAATAGTTCAGCAGGACAGAATGGATGAAAACTTTGTTCATCAGGATGGAATAGATGATAACTTAGTTCAGCAGGACAGAATGGATGCAAACTTAGTTCAGCCAGCTAGAGAGGATGAAAAAGAACAGGGAAATAATGTTGAGGAGGTGACTTTCCCTGAAGAAGTTATCTCCCCTGAGGAAACACTTCTTCATTGTGCCAGACGAGGGCAAAAATCTGTGGTGCAGGATCTTCTAAAAACTGCTA
>JAECUM010010469.1:0-88400 GCA_016617855.1 Megalonaias nervosa | reverse complement strand
TTATATTGCTTACTGTTTGCGTTTTCATTTCTTCCTGTATCATTTTGAAGTTATATTGCTTACTGTTTGCGTTTTCATTTCTTCCTGTATCATTTTGAAGTTATATTGCTTACTGTTTGCGTTTTCATTTCTTCCTGTATCATTTTGAAGTTATATTGCTTACTGTTTGCGTTTTCATTTCTTCCTGTATCATTTTGAAGTTGATGACATTTTTTTGATTACAGATATTGCTATATTTTATGGTTTTCTGGATTCCAGATATTTCATTATCATGAATTTTTGGGATTCCAGATATTGCTATATGATGACAGATCTGAAAGAAAGAATAGTTCAGCAGGACAGAATGGATGAAAACTTTGTTCATCAGGATGGAATAGATGATAACTTAGTTCAGCAGGACAGAATGGATGCAAACTTAGTTCAGCCAGCTAGAGAGGATGAAAAAGAACAGGGAAATAATGTTGAGGAGGCGACTTTCCCTGAAGAAGTTATCTCCCCTGAGGAAACACTTCTTCATTGTGCCAGACGAGGGCAAAAATCTGTGGTGCAGGATCTTCTAAAAACTGCTAAGGAAGGAAAAATTAGAATCGATATAAACTGGAAGGGTAGATATCACATCTCAGTAACTAAGTATTTGTTATAGAATTCAACGTTATCATCATCATAATTATTTACAAAGTCTTCTACTTCTTTCTTGATCATTTAAGGTGATGTAAAGTCAGTCAGTAGATGTGTTCATTCATAAATTCATGGCTCAGTCAAAAGGATTGTCAATCTGAAAACAAAGTGAGTGCTGGCTTTACAAGCCAAGGGCTTATCAGGCTATATGCACTGGCAGAAAACTTGGGAAATATCACTTCGGAATTAAACCTAACTTATGGAAAAGGAAAATATGACTTAAATCAAAATGTTTGCTGCATCAGACACAGTAGTTATGCAGCAAAACAAAAATATTAATGAAAATACAGGTTGTTAGGCATGAAAATGTAAGCAGTATTTTTGCTAGTAAACACCGATGGTAAACTACCTTGACAGACTCATCACTTTGCATTGGGTAGCATTTAATTTACTCATAATATTGTAAAGATTTTTAAATGCAAATAACTGGAGGTAAATGTTTTGTGTAACGAATACTGCCATGGTTAAACACAGTGCATAATGAATATGTATTTCTGAATGGAAATAGAGGCATGAACACATAAAAATATTTGAATTGATAGTATTTTTGTGTAATGCAGAGATCTAGAGTTTCCGACATTACGCTAGATTTATCACATTTTGTTTGTATGTCATGCTTATAAAATGATCCCTATTCTGCATGAATAAAATTTTCAGTAAAAAAAAAATATTGACTTATAAGTAAGTAAATATGGTAGTCATATCAACCTGGGTTTTGTCACCAGAATATTATGATATCTAGCTGATCCTGAATGAAATTGGTACCAGTCTGTCTTTAAATGTAGCTGCCAGAATGAACATTCTCCAAATGTGGTGATTTCATCAAAGGTCTTTGTGTGGGTTCCTAGTTTGCCCTAAATGGAAATGGTGCTGATCTTTCAGAGATGGCTTCAACAGTCAGCAGTAAGAAAGAACAAATTGTATTCTGTTCATTTCCGGAAAAAATTCTTTTCAGACTGTGTTGTGAGATTAACTTTTGAGGGACTCTTGTTTAAATCATTTTCATGGTAATCAGTATTAATGTGATACACCCTTTTTCTTTTCAAACATGATTGCTGATTGACATGGTAATGCCCTTAAGTGCTTCTCTGAGAATGCAATTAAGTGCTTACTCAGCAACTTAGCTAATTTACTTTGACAGCCCTTGAAAACTGTGGTCACTTTGAATAAAAACTCAAGCTACTTAACAAATTCATTTGCCCAGCAACATTCATGTGCAGGGTCAGCCTAATTTGTTAAATTTATTCACCGTAGACATCTCCAAGTTGTTGCTTTTGTCTTAACTGTGAATTGTTCACAAAATTTGCATTTGATGCATATGGAAATAAACTTTTGAATTTGAACAAAGCTCAAACTCTTTTGTCTTTACTCATTTATTTTGTTCAGTTTTTATTCCAACCTGAAAGTAGTGTTCCTGCACACCACAGCTCCCATGCATTACCTATTTCTGTTGTCACAAATGATGTAGGGTTGCATGTAGACATATGTTGTGCATAAACTGACAATGAATGAATGAACTAGTGCAAACATATGTGTAATTCTGGCTTTGAAATTTTAGTTCATTAGTGTTTTCTCTCAATGGATACATGTTTTAACATCAGAAGGGAAGCAACTTTTAACTTTACTGATAAGCTATATTTTAGTACTTCATGTTAATCTATATTGAAAGTCCATGATAAATTATTAACTTAGTTGGTTTCTTCAGATATTAAAATTTATTGAATGAATATTTGCGTAGAACAGTGTATATTATATTTCTTTTGGGTCAAAGAAAGTTGTAAGCACCCCCACCTTCCTTTCACCAACTGTTAACCAAAATTTAAACCTTGCTTACACTTGTCTATGCTTAGATTGATGTAAGTGGATCACATCACTTGTGAGTTATCAAGGAAGAGGTGTGTATAGTTTTTTTGTGCATTGTTCATTAGGTGTGAAAGATCAGTAAGTGCAGGTGATAAATCATTAGGGAGGTGTGATTGATCAGTGGGCAGGTGTGTTAGATTGTTACACAGGTGTAATTTATCAGTAAATTGGTATGATAGATCTTTAGACAATTGTGATAGAACAATAGGTGTGTGTCTTAGATCATTAGGCAGGTGTGCTAGATCAGTAGGTGGGAGTCATAGATCATTAGGCAGGTGTCACAGATCAGTAGACATGTTAATAGAAAAATTCATATTGGCTGTTGTAAGAAGTTCTGTGTTGGAATTAATTGCTTCCCTGAAAAACAAATGTTCCTCAAAACAAAGGATAAATTTAATAAATGTGTATGCGTAAACATTTATTCTTGTTTCCATGTAATTTTACACTTAGAAAATTATTAGAATCCGTCTTATATAAGCCATGTTGTAACAGTTTGATATGGTTCCGTTATTGATGGAATATCATGTAAAGCACTATACTGAATGCAATTGACCCATTATGTAATAGATTAATTGGGAATCAGCTTAAAAAATCTTAATTTAGTAGATTTACTGAATTACATAATAGTGATTATTATATGTACCTGACAAATGGATTTTCTGAATCCTATTTTAATCAGTTTATTGAACAAGGAAGAACAATAATGGTCAAAAGGGCGTATCAATTATGGTCACATCTCATTCAGTCATCAGCAGGTTTTAATTATCATATAACAAGGCACATCAATAATGGTCACACCTCTTTCAGTCATTGGGAGGTTTTAATTGTAATAAAAGGGCAAATCAATAATGGTCACACCACATTCAGTCACTGGGAGGTTTTAATTGTAATAAAAGGGCAAATCAATAATGGTCACACCTCATTCAGTCATCAGCAGGTTTTAATTGTCATAAGGCTCATCAATAATGGCCACATCTTTTTCAGTCATCAGCAGGTTTTAATTGTAATAAAAAGGTACATCAATAATAGTCACACCTCATTCAGTCATTGGGAGGTTTTAATTGTAATAAAAGGGCAAATCAATGATGGTAACACCTCATTCAGTCATCAGCATGTTTTAATTGTCTTAACAAATTAAATCAATAATGGTCACATCTCATTCAGTCATCAGCAGGTTTTAATTGTCATAACAAGGCACATCAATAATGGCCACATCACATTCAGTCATCAGCAGGTTTTAATTGTCATAAAAAGACACATCAATAATGGTCACACCTTGTTGCATCATCAGCATGTTTTAATTGTAATAAAAAGGCATGTCAATAATGCTCACACCCCATTCAGTCATCAGCAAGTTTTAATTGTAGTAATAAGGCACATCAATAATAGTCACACCTCATGATGACATTACTCGCTGACCAGTCACTTGTCCTTACAGTGCAAGCATTGATTGGTTAATTGATCACACTTTTGAAAATTTTGGTGCACATCATAATGGGCCATACTCGGGACAATAGTTGGAAAATCTGAATAATGGAATCTGATTCTATGTTGGATGGAAACATAAATATAAAATGTGTCAGACACATAGATAAAGATTTTGATTTTGTCATATCTACATAGTGAACTTAACCATTATTTGGCCGACTCCAGAATTTGATCTTGCCCAACTCTTTACTCCTCCATCTGTGCCCCACCCCCACCCCCGCCTTTCTGGACAAGTTTTTGATCAATTTATTCTAAGTCACTTACAGTTTGGGTATACTAAAAGATAAATGTGTTATACATTTAACTTGGAATTATGGATATCTCACAATTCGCTTGTCCTGTTGACTGCAGATCTAGACTTTGTATGTCTGTTGGGCCCTTTTCTTCATCAACGAAAACTAAAACAAAATATGATTTCTTTAGTAAACACTAGCCCATTTCGTACTTGGCCTTAGAATTGGCCAGAGTAACTATGAGTGATAAAGCTAATTTAATTCAAGCAACATTTTTGGAAATCAAAATGTGCAAGGCTTATAGCAGTCAGCTGAGTTGCAGTGCAAAGTTACCAAAGACTGCCACTATAACATGTATTCAAGAATGAAGTAAAGAAAAAGGGATAAAATCTCTGGAGTAAGAAACTGAAGAAAAAAAATACACAATTTTTTATTTAATAAATGAAATATCGGCTCCAGAAGAAAACAAATTAACAAAATATGGGAATTATCATATGCAATGCTGTTTGAAAATGAGTGTACACTATATTTAGTGAGAGTAAGATCCATATTGGAAGATTCAATAGTGCAGCTCATTTCAGGTGAACCAGTTACTCATGTAAATTTTTATCTCATGACGGCTGTATGAAATATTTATACAATAATATAATAGTCCAAGGAAAATATAATAATGTATCATAGAGGACAAAAGTTACAGTGGCAACACTTTCTGAGCAAATAAGAGTATCCAATTTTTTCCCACTACTTGTTGCTATGGTTGATGTTGTTGTTATAGGGTTTAATGCCATATTTCAGCACAAGATAGGCTATACATGGCGGCCAGTATTAATGGTGGAGGATGAACCTGGGAAAACACCGGAAAGAACCACTGACCCATGAGAAGCTACTGGCAAGCTTTCTCACATATCCACATTGGCCAAATCTGAGACTTGAACCTATGCAGACAGAGGTGAGATGGCAGCGATCCATAATGGAGAGCACTTTAGACCACTCGGCCACTCGGGGCCCCCTTGTTGCTACGGTAACTACTGTCTTTGAAATTCTGTGACCTCCAAAATTTGTATGATGTAGAGATACACTGCATACTGCCCCTGGCATCTGAGGTGCAACACTGGATGCTGTTCATTTTGGCATCAAAATACAAAAGTGTAAAAACAGTATTTTTACTCATAATTATTAGTATACTTCAGAAATGATTACTGAAGAGTGCATGAAAATTACAGAGAAATGGTAGCTTTTGATATTGTTGTTAGTCTTCCAGTGCCTTTTCTGTCAGTATTGTAAGTTTAATGGGAAGGTATATATGGTTATTTAGCACTGCAGGCTTAATGAGAAGGTACATAAGGCCTTTTAGCACTGCCGGCTTAGTGAGAAGGTACTTCAGGCCTTTTAGAACTGCAGATTTAGTGAGAAGGTATATAAGGTCATATATCACTGCATGCTTAGTGGGAAGATATAGAAGGCCTTTTAGCACTAAGTTTAGTGGAAGGTGTGTAAGATCATATATCACTGCAGGTTTAGTGAGAAAGTATACAAGACCTTTTAGCACTGTAAGTTTAGTGGGAAGGTATATAAGGTCATTTAGCACTGCAGGTTGAGTAAGAAGGTATGAAAGGTCATATAGCACAACAGGATCAGTGAGAAGAGATATAAGGCCTTTTATCACTGCATGTTTAGTGATAAGGTGTATAAGGTCATATAGGTGGTGCTCTACAGTTTCGTATTTTGCATAGGTTAAAATTTAAAAACAAAAAAGTATTTCCCCTGATTTCCTCTCTAGTTATACTGGCTATTTAAAAAAGACCTTGTATATCTTAGGTATTGTTCAAAGAACCTTTAATTCCACTTATTTTGGTGTATGATTGATGGGTGTAATATGGGTTATAGAGTATACAGCTTGGCCTTACTCCAGATGTGCACCTTTCAAAAATGTGCTAGCTCCACTTGGTCATTTTCTCTTCCTGAACTTCAGAGGTAAATTGTAAAAAAGAGCTGATAACTTCTTTTACATTTTGTATGTTTGGTAATTCATTTATTGCACTTTCAGAAGCTGGTATTGCCTAGTCTGGCAAAATTCATTTTCCCTATTTTAATAGGTGCTAAGGATAGTGTACTTTAGACAAATTCAGACTGATTTTTGGAGCACAAGGGAGCAGTCATTTTAGTTAGCAGTGTGCTTAGATCATTTACAATTTCCAAAATTATAATATCCAAAGAAATGTCAGCCACGTTACATCAAAGTAGCATAGAGGTATGCCAACATTCTCTCCACTGTGCATGTTTTAAATGCAAACAACTTCACCATACATACGTCACTCTCTCAAAAGTACATAATAACTGGTGAGTGCCCCCATAGCTTGGTGGAACATATAGAAGACCTTTTATCCCTGCATGCTTAGTGGGAAGATGCACGAGGCCTTTCAGCAGTGTAAGTTTAGTGGGAAAGTCCATAATGTCTTATAACACTGCAGGATTAGTGGGAAGATATATAAGGCCTTTTATCAACTAACCTATAAATCTGAACAATTAAGATTTTGTTGGGTACTTTATGGCACAGGAACACAAGTAAGCTATTTAGTGCCAAAACAATTGGAGTGAAGTACCTTGTCAACAGACACACCACAATAGCTGATCCAGGTTGATCTGACAGTAGGATTAAAACTCGCATCCTTTTGAGATTCTGGCATGCTGTCTATGGAAGCATGATGGCTTCAAGCACCATTATTTGCCTATCCTGACATCAGGATTTGCCATTGTGCAATTTCTACATCTCAGAGCCGGCACGGTCTTGACATGCAGTATGTATTGCATATCATAATGTTTTAGAGTCATTGAATTTCTGTGCATCTAGTACATTCTCCATATTTGGAATCAAAATTATTTTTTGTCTTTACTTTGTAAAATACTGTTGTTAAAATCACCTTCCCCTGTTTAACTTGCAAAAAATGATTTGTGCTTATGAAAAGTGTTTGAATTGTAGCATACAAATGCAGGTGAAGGTAACATTTCTTTTCATTTCAGGTAAAGGTAAAGGTAAAAGGGGTTACAGTGCATTACATCTGGCTGCATACTTTGGACACAAAGATGTTGTGCAGTTGTTATTGGAGGTATGCTCAGTCTCCTGTGTACCTGTTTTTTTTTTGTCTTACCTGTTAATGGCTGGACAATGGTGTAACTTGTTTTTTTGCATCAAAGGTGTTGTCACCTTCATTAACAATGTTACTGTGCTCTTTTCAGATTTATTCAGTCACATTTTGTTCTGTATCTGATTCAGTTGCTGTATTCAAAATGAAACTGTGCTAAAATATTGCTATGAAATTTCTACCCAGGTATTATAAGAGTTTTTGTTTTACCTGTATAAGTTACATCATTATGAAGCCTTTCACAGGTGAGATGTAACATTCTGTTGAACACTTGTTCAATATCCCTGTCCCCACTGTGGAACTCAATATTTTTGTGCCAGTTTCTTTAAACATTTTATCTGGTCGTGTCTGTACATACATTATCCTGAGAAACTTGTTAGCATCATATTTAGTCATGTTTGTTCATACATTATCCTGAGAAACATTTTAGCATGATTGTGATTGAGCTACTCAACTTTGATGAATGAAATTTTGGTTGTATATTTGTATTCATATATAGACAACCTGATTAAATTTTCAGGTTATTATGACAGTATCATAGTTTTCAACCCAATTCTCAAAAGCTGTTTCCATAAATTTTACAAGAATCAGAAAGAACAGAAAACTTTCCCGAGAGTTGTTTTCTATTAGTGTGATGTTTACCTCTTTCTCTGGTCACAAGGGGATTTGTGTTCTTTCAGTGCTGTCCATCAGGCATTTTCAATTTCTCCAGGGTGTGGCAAAATAGCAGTTTGTTAATTAATATAAATGTAACCCAGTCAAACCAGGTTACAGGCTGGTTGCAGCCCATAGGTCATAGGTTGCACATGCCTGGCATGCATCACCACACACTGCTTGTCTGCATGATACTTCAAAACCAGTCTACTAGACTTTGTCAAATTGCATGGAAGTCTCTATTTAGATGTCTTGGATTGACTTTTTTCTTGCCAGCAAAGCATAGGGAAGTATATTTTTTTTGTTTTAGACATCATTTTAAAGTTTATGAATTTTTCCTAATTTCTCGGAAACACTTTGATTGTGCGTTGGTCTTACTTCTCAGACTTTTTTTATTGCACATTTATTAAACTATGAACATGAGGAATGCTTCTCACTGCAAGCAAAAGTAGCTCTCATTGACCTAATGTTATATGTTAAGGATAAACTGTTTGCATTTTTATTTCAATTGTAAGACATTATGTGTTATCATCAGTTTTCATTGTATTCTTGACAGGGCTTGAAGTGTGTACATGGTATTTTAAGCTCATGTATCAATGTAGGACAGTAAATTGTGTGAATTTACTCTAAATTTAATGAATACCTTGTTATAAATGGGTGAACACAAGAAAATCACACTTTTGATTTACTGTGATCATAATAAAATGTGTAGCAAAGCTCAATCTAATCATATAAGCACTTGACTCATAGATCAACAGACATGTTCAGGTGCTTACTAAATGACTTTTTACATTTGGGTCAGTGAGATGCTTTCATTGAGTAAATATGTAGTTACTAATAGCATTTTGCTAACTGTACTTGGTGAGGTTATACTATGGCAAACATGCAGATTCCAGTATTCAGTGATAATGTTTCTGCTGTTACATACCATACAGTTCTATTTTCATATGACATAGTGTGACTGTCATAACACATGATTGCTGCCCATACACCAATGATGATGTACAACTCATATCTTTATTCATTAAAAGTTATTTATTACACACATTTGTTGAAACATACTTTATGTGGTCATTTCATAGATACACTTCTTTTATGAACTCCTCCCACCCACTCCTTAAAATTTCCCTGTTTATGATAATTTAACCTCTGAATATCTTGGAGAAATTACTGAAGTTTTTGACGCATGCGTGATGATGACATGTGGATGGAAATTGCATATCTACACTTATCATCTGAATGTATAATTGGCCTTCAAAACAATACCGTAATTTATAGATAAACACCTAGGTAGATTTTAATAAAAATATTCTCACCAGTAGTACTGCATTGTCTTATTTCAGAATGGTGCTGATGTCAATATTCTGAACAATGATGGTGACACACCACTACATAAGGCTGCATATACAGGCAGAGAGGTAACTCACTGAGATTCACTCGTGCAGGGTATTTTTTATACTGTCTGCACCATTGTAATGTGTGTACTAAATTGTATTTTCTGTACTGCTGATGTTTACTTTGTTGGATGCTTATGTATAATGTATATTGTGACATACAGTACTCCCTCATTATAATGTTGTTCATTGGAGACTTAGAGTATAGAAACATTGAGTGTACAATGCATGTAACTATATTATTGAATGATAATGAGATTCATGAGCATAGATGCCTTATAACAGGAACAGTGTTGTAATGATGCTCCTTATAATGAGTACATAATACATCTAATTGTACTATTGAATGATAATAGAATTCATGACTATACCAGCCTCATAATAGGAATAGTGTTGCAATGATACTCATTAAAGTGAGATATTCTTATAACGAGTAAATAATACATGTAATAGTACTACTGAATGATAAAATGGGATTCATGATCAAACCTGCCTTATAACATGAACAGTGTTATAATGATAACCATATAGTGAGACTTTTTTATAATGAGTTCATTATAAAATGTAATTGCACTACTGAATAATGCCATGGGATTCATGACCATAGATGCCTTATAACATGAACAGTGTTATAATGATGGGCTCTGGGTTCCCGCGTGGGTCTGGAATTCTGGAAAAAGTTTTAAATTTGAAAATTGCTTTTCCAGGCCTTGAAAAGGTCTGGACAAATTCTTAAATTTTAATTGTTCTCTTTCACATGATGTCATTAACACTCTTTCCTTTCGCTAAGTTTAATCGTCACATTGGGTCCTGGACAAGACATTCTGTTTTAGTTCGAACCATTCATCAAGGAAGTTTTACCAATGCACATCTAAAATATGGGCTACCTACTAGGTAACCTAGACAATCCTAAAGGCTGAATCATAGCACAATTGATATTAGATGATTCAGTTTGGCAGATAGGCCTACTGGCTGATGATAGTGATGGGAGTTTATTTTAAAAACTATGAATTACATCAAATTATTGGAGCTAGAAAAGTGTCAAAAGTGAGAATTTTAGCTGATGCAGCCTTACTGAAATTGAGCTTTGAACTGAGTGGGTCATGCATGTAATCAGAAGATGGAACTGACGTCATTTTGAAAGCTTGAAAATATGTTACACTGCATATGTATATCAACTTTTTGACCCAAATCAGCACACCATATAACAAATTCATTGCATTTCAAATGCTAGATATATGTAAGTTTAATAGTTCTGATCACCAGCAGAAGAGGTGTAAACTTTTGGGCTATTCATTTGATAATTGTTAGCAAAAATCTCTGGACTTGTAAACACGGATTAACTCTGTCTTATTCTTGTGGAGTGTTGTTATGTATTGCCTGGATATTTTATTTACTACTCAGCTTACAAGAATGAGTTTAAACAATCAATAGTAAGAGGGCTTTATATTTATATTATTTATATTTATATTATTTATATTTATATTATTAATATTTATATTATTTATATTTATATTATTTATATTTATATTATTAATATTTATATTATTTATATTTATATTATTTATATTTATATTATTTATATTTATATTATTTATATTTATATTATTTATATTTATATTATTAATATTTATATTATTTATCTTTATATTATTTATATTTATATTATTTATATTTATATTATTTATATTTATATTATTTATATTTATATTATTTTGATTCACATGGATTATTTTTTTCGGAGTAAATCAATGCAAAGTGAATTCTAATGTACAATCGGGGATTTACCGCCAAATTATCCTTGATAGGAATAACTTGGGGATATATGTTTTAACAGTCTTCTGAATTCACTTGAAGAAATGTAGGGGTATCACAGATTTATTAAATTTAGTGCTATACAAAGTGTTTATATTTTTGACATGATTGCAAAATTCCCAAAGTCTTGAAAATTCTTATTTCAATTTTTAATCAGCATTTGGCATAATATCTTAAGGTTTATGAGTGGAAAAAGAAAACAAAAACACTAATATGTACCGTATTTACTGTATGTGTGGGACACCATATATGTTGGGACACCATAAATTAATTTTAACAGTAATTTTTTTGTGTACTCTATGTTCTGGGGCACATCATTTTTTTTTTGAGTCAGTAAGTTGGGGGACACCTTTTAAATCATTCGAAAATTACATGTCGGAAAATGCACTCCAACTGAAATTTCATTTTAAAAAATATAAAACTGTTATACTTGAGATAAAACTCTTTAATCCACTGCAGCAGCATCTCATCTCATTCCTTCTCCTGCACATGTATCATCTGTTCTTTCATTGCATGAATATTTTTTAAGCTTTCTCATACTGTGAAAAATTGTTAGAGACAACACATCACCTGAAGTGGAAACTGCAAGGACTAAAATCAAATTTTTTCAAATCTGCACGAGTCAAATTCTCACACTTTTGATCCCCCATCTTACTGTCAGTCTGTCCAGGAATGTAATCAAAGTGCACTAGAATTTCATCCATGTTAATGATCATATTGTCTGTGAGATCATCTGCTTCTCTTCTGGCCTTCACGATTTCATCATGTTTTTTTTTTTCCAAATCTTCCGGGCAATGCTGGGTCATTGATGTCCATGCACGAAGCACTATTTTGTGACACTTTAAAAGTTGTTCCCTTGTTTCAATTTATTTTAAAAATTCCCATGAATACCGGTGAAAAGGAACCAAAGTTAGCTTCCATATCTTAGCCGTCTTTGTATATCCCCCCCCAAAAAATCACCACACTTAAAAGAATCCATAGTTGGCTTCCAAGGTCAGTTTGCTTTGCAATAAAATAATCTTTGTATTTAAATCATTAAAATAAAGAAATAACTTCAGAGTATCCAAAGTCAGCTTCCGAGGTTGGCTTGCTTTGTAATAAAAATAACCTTTGTCTTTGATGTCCTGTCAGTAAGTTCAAAGGAGTTTACTGCTTGCTGCCAGTTGTGATTATTCACCACCTGGGCTTATATGTACTTGGCATCTGTAGTTATAATTAATACAAAGGAGTATTGATGTCTGCGGGTCAATAGTAATGACACTTTTGTAACCCGTGCTGACGAAAAGATTGTCACTTGCACTCAAGTGAATGTGTTTTCAAATAATGACTTTTATTTGCTAGATACTGTCATACAGTAGACCTGCATATCATTCAGTCTTGGTTATTTTGCACCTAACACCGTGTCATGCATGAATGGCAGTTGTGTTCAAGATATCGGTTGATTATTTCCCTCTCGTTTGCGAAATCATCTATTCTGGCCTGCATGAATTCATCACTTGATTTTATTTTTTCCAAAGATTCTGGCAACGCTGGGTCATGGACATCTGCGCACGAAGCACTATATTGTGTCATTTTAAAATCTTGTTCCTTTGTTTCAATTTAGTTTCAAAATTCCCGTGAATACCAGTGAAAAGGAACTAAAGTTTGTTTCCATATCTCGGCCAATAAAAAAAACAAAAATTGGCACAATTAAAAGAATCCATAGTCAGCTTCCGATGTCAGCTTGCTTTGCAATAAAATAACCTTTGTATTTACATCCTTTAAAAGAAAAAGCCGCCAAAGTCAGCTTCTGAGGTCAGCTTGATTTGTAATAAAAATAACCTTTGTTTTTGATGTCCTGTCGGTAAGTTCAAAGAAGAAGTTTACTGATCACCGCCAGTTGTGTTTTTTCACCACCCAGCTTCTATGTGTTTGGCATCTGTAGTAATAATTAATACAAAGGAGCATTAATGTCTGTGGGTAAATAGTAATGATACTTTTGTAACCCGTGCTGACAAAAAGATTGTCACTTACACTCAAGTGAAGGTGTTTTCAAATAATGATTTTTATTTGTGAGATACTGTCATACAGCAGACCTGGATATAATTCAGTCTTGATTATTTTGCACCTAACACCATGTCATGTGTGAATGAGTTGTCTTCTAGATATCAGTTGATTATTTCCTGAGTGTTTTTGATTTCATTGGATCCAGTTTTCAGTCAGATAACATACTCAAACCTTTGAGCACAACCAAACACAATTTGTTTCTCAATGTACATGCATAGCTGCCAACTGTCCCGTTTTTCCGTATTTGTCCCGTATTTTGGACCTGAATATGGGTGTATGTTTTTTTTTGCAAAAAATACATTTTTTATATAATAAAAAATAAATAAATAAAAATTTCCTTCCTTTTCTTCAGTTTAGAACAGGCACTCAGTTTCATTCTGATAGAAATGTATTGTATGTATATAGGAATATATATGCATGTATATAGAAATGTATATTGCATGTATGTTTCATTCTGATAGAAATGTATTGCATGTATATAGGAATACAGTTCTACAATATGATTGGTTCATTTGAAATCGAGTCTACCATGCCTGTTTTAACCGCCATATTGGATTTCGCAAACAATTACCACTACCACTGTGTCTCATCTTCATAATATTCAACTTCTAATCGTGTTGAATAGGAAATCAGAATATTCAGAATTTTTGCCAGGAAAGACAAGAAAACAGAACTGAAAGGACAATTTTGCTGTCTTGTTTAGATTTGTGAAATCATCTAGTAAAGGAGAAGACTTTACGTTTTGCAAATTGTGTAATGTGATTTCGCTGTTGGGCATGGAGGCGCACATGAAATACAAGAGCACGAAAAATGCTAATAAACATCAGCTTGCTGCTTCATCATACACAACTCAGCCTGAACTTGGATGTATATAAATACCAGAGAGAACCTTGATGTGATTCGATCAAAATTCGGTTTATTAAATTTCTTTTAGAAATGAACCTTCCTCTTTCAGTTACTAGGGGTCAGTTACTAGTGTTGCTGGTGATTTATTTCGCACACGTTTTCCAGACAGTAAAATCGCAAAGGATTACTCGTATGCTAGAATGAAAACAATTCAGTAAAAAAATCACACAGAGTTGAGATTATCGATGAAAGTTGGTACATTGGAATCGATAATGATTGAAAAAAAAACAAGGTGTCGAAAAGGCTCCTATAAACAGCCTGTGTCTTAGTGTGTTGCACTCTTGCACCTTCTGAATGGGCACCCGAATGGAACAGGGTGCCCGTTCAGAAGGTGCAAGTGTGCAACACATGCATCTTTGATATCAAATAATTATGTAAGGCACTGTCCTACCTTACTGATGGTTGTGTATGTTGTAAGTAGTTGCATATGCATTAAAATTTAAAAAATCAGTATTTGGTCCTGAAAATCAGTATTTTTGTCATAAGCAATCAGTATTTTTGTATTTGGGGGTTGGCAGCTATGGTTCATGTCAGTGAACAACATGGCATGTGTTATCAGACATAAGTGATACACGCTACAGTATGTACGCCTACGCTACGTGTAAAGATTTTGTGATATATTTTATTCTTTAATGCTCATGTTGAAAAAAAAGAATAAATGATAACAATAAAAGTTTTCTTTCTTTTCATTATCAAATAATCGTTTTGTTTATCTATTTTATTGCAATTTGCAGGGGGGGTGGGAGCACAAATGCAATGCAAATTTATTTTGTTTCTTAAGTCTTGGGACATATAGTCTAGGTGAAAAAAATTTTCACCATAAATTCTGGGACAGGAAAAAAAAATAATTATTTTATCGTGTCCCAATATATACAGTAAATGTGGTAATAATGAGGGTAAATCCAAAAATGTTTACAGTTCTCCTTAAAAATGCATCATTCAAAATACCTTGAGCATAGTTACATTAGCCTTATAAGGGTTCAGATCAATGTAATAAATAATCTAAAAATAAAATTAGGAAGTAAATATATTTATTTGATCAAAATACCACTATCAAAACAAGAGATTTAAGAAAGTGAAATGTAAGCAGAGCTTATGTTGGTGAAAAATCTTATTTTGGAGCTAAAGTATTGAAAAGACATTATCCATAAGCAGTGAAAAAATGTACATAATAAACATAAGGAACAGTTTCAAAACTTGTTCCAGCTGGCTAAACTAGCTATGTATATGCCCCATCAGCAGGGGCATCTCAGCACAGAACAATATTCATTTGCTGGTGAAGAACAGATTAAGCTCAGAAAAATCAAAAGATTAATGTGTATACGACTAAAGGTAACATCTTTTAAAGATTAAAGATTTTGTTTTCTTTAGGACTCTAACAGAGTGTAGCTGGAAGAAAGATAGCTGGATATTGTAGTGTTAGGTATATAGTGAACTATGGTAATTTCCTTGTCTCCCTCCTTTTTGTTTTACTCCCCCCTTTGTTGTAACAAGTGGGTACCCCCCCCCCCGCATTAGATAAAATCCTGGTAGCATCTCTGAAATGAAAGCACTGGTCTTGCAACTGGAGAAGAAAGTATAGAAGCTAAAGGGCAATGGTTAACATCTGGGTTACAATGACTTTCTTTTTAAATATCATTTCCCTTTCATATTACATTTATTTATTTCTGTATTGGTTTTGTATTTGTTTCTTGTATTTAAATTAGGAGTTGAAGCAGAATACTTGATACTGTGAGTAGTCATTGAAAACTGAAAACTGCTCATTGAAAAGTCATTGAATTTCAGATCTCCTTAAGTAAGTTTTGTGTTGTGCTAGTGAGTTTTCATTTTAATTTCATTGGATTTTATTTGATTTGACATTCTTGGACTGGTCTTTTTTAGTGCTAGTGTGGACCTGTTTTTAAAGAATGCCTGGACATTGTGTTTATAACCCATGTGGGAAGAAACTGATGACTTCATAGCCTCGATAGGGCCTTCCAAACTTAAGACTAAAGCATCATGTCGGCTGTGCAGGTCAATAAACTTGTCATGTTACTAGGTCTGGAAATTTTTATTTTTTGGTCTGGAAAAGGTCCTAAATCTTGTTTAGAAATTTGTTGCAGGAACCCTGTGGGCCTTGTAGTGAGACAGTCTTATAATAAATACATTATAAAATGTAATTGCACTACTGAATAATGCCATGGGACTCATGACCACAGATGCCTTATGACATGAACAGTGTTATAATGATGAGCCTTATAGAGAGACATGTTTATAATGAGTACATTATAAAATGTAATTGTACTACTGAATAATGCCATGTGATTCATGACCATAGATGCCTTATAACATGAACAGTGTTATAATGATGAGCCTTATAGAGAGACAGTTTTATAATGAGTACATTATAAAATGTAATTGCACTACTGAATAATGCCATTGGATTCATGACCATAAATGCCTTATAACAGGAACAGTGTTATAATAATGAGACTTATAGAGAGACATTTTTATAATGAGTACTTTATAAAATGTAATTGCACTACTGAATAATGCCATGGGATTCATGACCATAGATGCCTTATAACGTGAACAGTGTTATAATGATGAGCCTTATAGAGAGACATTTTTGTAATGAGTACATTATAAAATGTAATTGCACTACTGAATAATGCAAAGGGATCCAAACCCATTCTTGCCTTATAACAAGGACCATGTTATAATGAAGAGCCTTATAGCAAGGGGATGCTGTAGTTACTTAAGTTTAAACCCAGAGTTTGAGAGCAGAAGCTATTTTGAAAATATTTTCATGTAATTTTGTAGAAAGAAATTTATGAAGTAATTGTAAACAAATAATAAAAAAGAATTATATAAAATAAGATTTCATTTCTAAATTGACTCATATGAAATGTTCTACTTCTGTATTGTGATAGTCTCATGGAACTTCCCAATTTGCGAACAAGGATCAGTGTAAAAAGTCCCAGAGGTAACACATCTCTGATTCCAGAGGGGAGGGAAATAAATAGCACACATTTTACATAGTTACTTAATATTTGCTCTTGGATGACAGAGAATCATTTGATTAGAACAAGGTTAACACCATCATTCCTAGTCATTATGTAGAACATAAATAGTTTTGCTAAACTTATTGGGCATTTAAAAATTTCACTCATTTTGTAATATGCATCAATCATGCACATATTTTTTTCAGTCAGATGTGAAAAGAACCAGGTCTCGTCTTTAATTTGAGAGGATTTTTCTCTACTTCTCTGAATTTTTCATTACTTTTGGTCACATGTTGGAGAATTTTACTTGCCAAGCAAAATGTACAGTGGCTGTTTCCACCATTGATGACAGCATTGAAGGTCAAAGGTCAATGTCAGTCAGAATGATGATAAATACCATAAAATATGACTTTGTCTTTAACAGAGCACAGTAATGCTGTTACTAGAGCATGATGCAGACGTTTCCATCAGGAATGCAGAAGACCAAACCCCAAAAGATGTCTCACAAAATAAAGAGATTAGAAAACTTCTTGAAGGTAATGTCCCTTTTCCTGCCAAACAGCTCAACTGCAGATTTTACACCACTATAACTTCAAATAATGCAAGGATCTATTAGGGGTATTTAAAATATTCAGAATATTTTGTTGAAAAGTTTTTGTTTCTCAGAACCTGTTAATAAATCTGATATAGATTTGCAACTACATGTGCTCCAAGTTTTTTTTTGTTTTTTTGTTTTGTTTTTATTTTTTTTTATTTATTGAGATCTGTTTCCAAAGATTTGCTGATGGGTAGATGCTGGAAAAGCCACCATGTGTTTGGAAGTGCAGTTTTCCAGAGTATGAGCACCATAATAAAAAGTGAATATGAAATGGCATTTAATAATTAGATAATGGGTTGAGAAATCATGTAGACATGCATGTTGTACAGTGCATTAATATTCAGAACTTTTTAAATACCCATCATATTTTTTTCAAAAGACATATTGAAGTATTTTTCTGTGACCTATCAAGATTTCTCTCCATCAGCCAGTTAATCAGGGTCGATAAGCAGTTATATATGTTAGATTTGTACCATTGACAGATGGCAGAAGTTGGACATCTGTAAGTAATAAATTAAAATGTAAATCGTATTCATTATAGTTCTTTATCATTTGGTGGAATTACCCTTTCCCATGTCTACATTTATGATGGATTATTTTTGTCTTATTTCTCACTGAGAAATAGTTCTGCTGAAAGCAAGTTCGATGGATATAACTTTGGAAATACATTCTATTTTCTAAACAATCTTATGCATATTGAAAGAATTTTAAAATATTACAACAAAACTTACCGCTTAGACAGTTTGTCTTTTCGATACTAAAAATGTATGAGATACTACAGATATTCATGATGTCATAAGCATCGTCTGCAATGTCACTGAGTACAGTCATCTGTGAATAATAGCTTCATTCATATACAACATTGTAGGACAGAAAAATTGCATCCGACAGTCTTTTGTTGGATGCATGGAATTTTCCTACCCAAGAAAGTTGTTTTATGAAGGATTTTGTTTCTCACATTCATGTCTTCAAAATTTATTTTATAAACAAAATGGCACCAGTTAGTACACTTGAAACATAAAATTGACAAAATATTCCTTCAAATGTTTCGTATGTTGAGTAGGAGTGAAATGATGCACCTGTGCTGCATTTCAGTATGATTCATTATGCACATCAAATCCATGGTCTTTACCTGTTGGCTGTGGTCTTTACATGCTGGTTATGGTATTGGTATGCATTCCATGGTCATAATTGCAGGTCATGGATTTGGTGTGCAGGCTATAGTCTTAATATGTAGGCCATGGTTTTGGTATGTAGAATATATTATTATGTAGGTCATGGTTTTGGTATGTAGGCTATGTTCTTAATATGCAGGCCATGATTTTAGTATGCAGGCCATGGTCTTGATATGCAGGCCATGATTTTAGTATGCAGGCCATGGTCTTGATATGCAGGCCATGATTTTGGCATGTACGCTATATTCTTATGATGCAGGCCATGGTTTTGGTATGCAGGCTACGTTCTTAATATGCAGGCAATGATTTTTGATATGCAAGATATGTTCTTAAGATGCAGGCCATGCTTTTGGTATGCAGGCTATGATCTTAATATGCATGCCATGATTTGTGGTATGCAATCTATGTTCTTAATATGCATGCCATGATTTTTGGTATGCAATCCATATTCTTAATATTCATTCAATGATTTTTGGTATGCAGGCTATGTTCTTAAGATGCAGATCATGTTCTTGGTATGCAGACTATGATCATAATATGCAGGCCATGATTTTGGTATGCAGACTGTGGTCTTTATATGCTTGCTATGGTCTTGATATGCAGACCATGGTCTTGATATGCATGCCATGGTCTGTATGTTTTGATCTTGAACATTTATGATGGCATTTAACTTTATATCTTCTGTACAGTATTTTATAGTTTTAATTTTCCCACTTTCTTATTTCAGCTGCTGAGGCACATGAGATAAACAAAATTAAAAAAGAGTTTTTAAATTCAGCTCGACTGGGAGATGTGACAAAAGTTCAGGAGCGGGTGAGAGCTTGTATTTTCTATGGAGTAAAATTTAAAGGTACTGCAGGAATCTTTACATAGCTTTTTGTTGCACACATTTGCCAGTGCACAAGGGAAGAATTGGTAATTAGTTGAAAATTATTTATTTAGTCATCTATTTCAATTGATTGCAGAGATTTTCTTTTCGTTTTTTATGGATTATTTAATTTTTACATATTTGGTTATGATTATTTTTCTCTAAAACTTTGAAATCTAATGGTTTTTCTGGCATAGTTGTTGCCTGCAATATTGTTGGAAATTGGGTTGTGCTAAAGAAATGGTAGGCTGTATTAACTGGAAGCTCTAATTTACATGTTATTGTTTTTGCTGGAAGAACTTGTCAGAAAAGGTTGAGAGTATAAAATGAAAGAAAGATTATGATTGTCTATATTCAGTTATGGAAAGCATAATGGATACTTGTTTGTGTGATTTCATCAACCAGTCTTTTGGTTATTTTGATTCACACTTAGACTTGTATGTATGTCAGGCCCAGCTGCAGACAGTATTGATTGTGATCTGCTTTCTCATGATTCAGTGGCAGATTGGGGGTCCATGTTGTTGGTTCTACTGATTATTCCTGTCACAATGAATAGACTCAGATACGATATGATGATAGTTCTGGGTGTATGCATTGTGTAGCTTGATCTTATTAAATCATAAGAATACACTGTAAATCATAAGACCACTAGTGTTCTTTTAAATGTTTGCATTTAGAAAATCATATTTGACTTTCTTCTTCAAATATGTTACCCAGTTATAACACCTTAGGAGAACTACTATTACCTTCGCAAATCAAGCCCTCCCTTCAAAAGAGAGCTTTGAAATCACCACTCCCTCCCCTCCCCATTTCCTACCATATTGCAGTAGCAGATGTATTTACAATACTTGAGTATGACTGATGCTATGCTGCAATATGGCTGATGTTATGTAACACTATGACTGATGTCATATCAAATTATAGTTGAAGTTATGATGTTAAACCATCTCAAACCTGTCCAATTGTGTATATGTAACAAAAGTGATAGAAGAGAAGTGAAGCTTGGTTGGTTTTGAACTTAATGTCAGTCACATAGCATAGCCATCCCCACCTTCTGTTCTGTTTGAATCACCATGATGTTTTCTGCAAGAAAAAAAATATACCCTACATGTGATATTATTAACCTACCACCAGTATTAGTTAAGTTTTGCTTATTTAACATTCCAATGGGTATGTGCCCAGTCTCATGCCATGGTCTGTCTGTTAGAACATCTGGGGATGCTAAACTAGTCTGACTGTGAAGTGGCCAGGTTAACTAATAGTGTGTCATCCTGGCTGACAGTGGCCCTGTGATGGTCTGACACCTTGGCCAGTGTGACCTTGTAACCTACAAAGATTCAGGCTATTATACTTTTACTGTCTTTCACCCAGTAAGGTGTGATTTTTTCACTTTAAAAGGGATTTAATTTTCGGCCATTAATTTAGACAACCTAATTCAAATCCCAATTAAATCGTCAACCTTTGTGTCAACTATCAAAGAGATACCACTGCGCATCGCATTATTCAATGCCCAATCAGTAGGACCATCGGAAAAGCACACAGAAATAGTTAATTTATCAACGATCAGAATATCAACATATTTTTCCTGACAGAAACATGGCTGAAAACATCAGGCGATGAACCCAAGTGTGCGGATCTAACACCCACCGGTTACTCCATCAAGTCGTTCCCCCACTACTCTCGTGGAGGTGGAATTGCTGTCATCGGAAAGAACTCCATGATCAACCGTCTTAACTACACTACAACCTTCAATTTATACCACACATCGTTTGAACAAGTCCAAACTACACTCACACTGGAACAAAGGTCAGTCCATTTTTTCGGCCCCTACCGCCCTCCTCCTAGTAGAAAAAACAAGCTGACAGAGTCTCTCTTTTTGGAGCAGTTTCTGAATCTCCTGGAGTATGGAAATTTGATACGTGTCAACCTGATTATTCTTGGAGATTTCAACTTTCACTTTGACTGTCCTGGAAACCCAAGCACATCAAAACTCCTAGATTCCATTTACGTTTTCAACCTCAAACAGTCAGTTAGCCAACCCACCCATAAACATGGTCACATTTTAGACTGGATTCTTTACAGACCTGATGATAATATTCTACAGTTCTCCCTGGTGTCCCACGAACTTTCATCAGATCATCTCTGTTATATGCCATCGTGACGTATCAGTCCCTAACACTCCACGTTTATTCGCTACTAAGAGAAACCTCTGTATGATAAACAGAACCCAACTAATGCATGACATCCAAGCTAACCTAACAACTAGCTTACCTCCTACAGCAGAACAACTCGATAACTGCCTGCGTTCATTGCTTGATAAACATGCCCCAGCAACCAAGTGCAGAGTAGCAATTCAGAAGTGTTCTCTGTGGTATAGCAGTGTTAGGGACCAGCTTCGCACTGCTAAAAGAGACCGCCATAAAGCTGAGAGGCTTTGGCTTTCCACCAGACTCACTATTCATAAGCAGATCTATGATGCCGCTAAGAAGAATGTCACAAACATAGTCCATGCAGCTAAATCAGCCCACTACAGTACTAAAATCATGGAAAGTTCCAGCTGCAAAGAGCTATTTGAGATTACTAACAAGCTAATGTCAAGGAACAAATGTACACCACCTCCAGCTACCTTCTCTCTAGTCAACCTTCCGGACCTGTTTGCAAATTTCTTCCGTGACAAAGTACAAACCATCAGAGATAAACTTGACAACACAATTTCAGTTGACTTGTCGTCACCATACAGTTGCGATACAGAATTTCAGCGGCAACCGTTAGCAGCAATTGAACCTGTCTCTGTGGATTTAGTATGTACAATCGTGATGAAGAGTGCACCAAAGTCATGTGAACTTGATCCGATTCCAATGTCACTGCTGCTAGAGTGCTTAGATCCAATATTGCCTTCACTAACTGATGTTATTAATACCTCTCTCTCATCTGGGGAATTCCCATCATTTTACAAAACTGCTATTGTAAAGTCTCTGCTGAAGAAACCAACACTCAACCATAATGATTTAAAGAACTACCACCCAGTTTCTAATCTCCAATTCATGTCAAATATCTTAGAAAAAGTTGTTCTATCCCAACTTGTATCTCATCTGAATTCAAACAGTCTTTTTAGCAATGTACAGTCTGCATATTACCCTTGCCACAGTACTGAATCTACTCTTCTGAAAGTAGTCAGTGACCTTCTCTCTGCTTTGGATAGCAGAAAGATTACAGTCCTCACTCTCCTTGACTTGTCTGCAGCATTTACACTATAGACCATGATATATTACTTCACCGTCTCCAGCATGTATTTGGCATTCATGATATGGCCTTATGGTTCAAGTCCTACTTGGTCAACAGGACACAAATTGTGTCCGTAAATGGTAAACACTCCAGCCCAGTTGATTCTGTGGTGTTCCACAGGGGTCTGTTCTTGGACCTGTTCTCTTCATTCTATACACTCAGCCACTCTCAAGTGTCATAGATCATCATCCAGTGTCTCACCAGTTGTATGCAGATGACACCCAAGTATACAAATCTAGCCATCCAACTGAAGTTGAAGCTACCATCCAAGGTGTAGAGAGGTGCATTTCCGATGTGAAATCATGGATGGCATGTAACAAGCTGCAGATGAATGATGATAAAACTGAAGCCATTCGGATTACAACACAAAGACTTTCTCATTCACATCCTTTACCTCAGACAATAAATATCAGCAACTCCAACATTAAATTCACACAGTACAAAACCTCGGTGTTATTCTTGACAGTACTCTCTCATTGCACCAACATGTCATGAACATATGCAAGGCTGCATATCTTGAGCTGAGATGCATCAGCTCCATTCGCAAGTATCTTTCAGTTGATGCCACTAAAACACTTGTGTGTTCCATAGTACCTTCAAGACTGGACTATTGTAACTCAGTTCTGTCTGGTTCGTCTCAATATCTACTTCAGAAACTTCAAAAAGTTGAAAACACAGGTTCTCAGATCATCCTTAGAGTACCATGATCAGAGCACGCCTCTCCCCTGCTCTGTACCCTACACTGGCTATCCATATGATCCAGAATTAAACACAAAATTTGTTCTCTGTGCTATGTTTCACTGACGGGCTCCAGTCCAACATACCTATCTGACCTCACCCATGTGTACACACCAGCAAGATACTTACACTCCTCTTCTGACACTCATATTCTCATTATTCCCACTATGAAAATAAATCATATGGACAACGCTCTTTTGTATACCAGGGCCCAGCAATGTGGAACGAATTGCCCACTGCACTTAGACACAAAGACACAGTGATCTCATTCAAGAATGCTCTTAAAACTCACCTATTTCAACTGCAAGAACAGACTTAAAGACCTAATAATGTATCCTTACCTTAAATATTTACAGCATGTTTTCTGTTTCTAATTTCATGGTGTTTGTTTTTATTTTTGTAATCATATCATTATATAAGTTTTTTAAGTGTTGTCAAATGTTGTAAAGCACTTAGAGCTTCTAAAGATTAGGCGCTATACAAAGTCCTCATTATTATTATTATTATTATTATTATTATTATTATTATTATTATTATTTCTAATAAAGTGGTAAACTTTTAACAATTAATAATTGATTTTAATTGATTCTACCTTTTTTCATGCTAATTAGTAATATTAGTTAAATCTAAATTGAGGATTGATCAATTTCATTACAGGTCTTGTTTTGTTGTGCTCTTGCTCATTTTCACACGTGTTATTAGAGACAACTCAACAAAACAAGATAGAAAGGTCCGGACTAGACATATATCACTGCCCTTAGTTTTGGGTCATGAATTTAATGCAAATGCAGTTACTTGGATACATTTTAGTTGTTATTTGCCAAGAAGGTATGAAACTGAGATCATTGCCAAGAAAGTATGAATTTGAGATCATTTTCAAGTAAGTATGACATTGAAATTGTCATGTGATCAGTGACTAACCAAAGAGGACTTTCATGTTTAAAAGTTATAAAAGCATTATTGTTAAATAATGTGAACTGTAATAATGTAGAAAGGAAGATTCCAAATAGTGAGTTGAGTTTGCATTAGAAAGAACTCATTTCTCACTGGTAGTGGCTTTACAGAGGGATGATGTTGTTAGCATTCAAAATATATATCTCTAGGTACCTTGTAAGACCTGGAGTAACATTAGAGTTGCAATTTTAGCATGGATATTGGGTTTCACACCGTCTGTCCTATGTCCACTAAATCTTGACTCTCTATACCCACCCATGATTACATTTCATAAGGAATATAAGTGGAAAATACGCCTA
Organism: Megalonaias nervosa; assembly: GCA_016617855.1. Lineage (NCBI taxonomy): Eukaryota > Metazoa > Mollusca > Bivalvia > Unionida > Unionidae > Megalonaias > Megalonaias nervosa. Next base: position 63,279 of record JAECUM010010469.1, on the reverse strand, counting down.
CAACTTTGTTTTAGTGGATAGCTCATGAGCTTGAGGCACAGTATTTTTCAGACCCAGCCTCATTGGTTGCAGCTTTTCATCATGTCAATCTAGCTATGATTATTTTAACTTTAGGCATCAACTTTCTTACTATGTTTCCAGCTCATTTTGATGGCTACCACCACACTTGCCAAAAATGTCCACCTGGGAGATAAGCTGTGAATATTTTAAGTTGATGTCAGAAGTTGGAGTGTCAGGGGTCACATGGACAACATTCACTGCAGGACATTCATTTGCCATATACAGAGAAAGACATGGTTATCATGATCATGCTGCTGTGAACACAGCTGTTGTGGTCTGAGGATGATATAAAATTGCTACAGCATCTTCTAGGATTTGTTTCCCTTGCTTGACAATCTGTTATACCACAGTTGGAAAATAACAAACAGTAGATGTGATAACACTTCTATAAACTCATATCCACTTAATGCAAGATTTGTGCAGTCTTTGTCAAATTTACATGTATATGGTTCAGTGCAAATGCATAACCAAGTGATGATTGGCATGTTAAGTATTGATTGATTTGCAAACTTAATCTCATTCATGAATGATGAATTAGTGGGTAATAAAATGGTGTGAAAGTTTTCACTGTGTATAACTTTTGTTTAAAAAACAATTATTAAATGTTTCATTTATTGTGTTAACAATTTAATAGTCACAATTTTAATACATTTCTGTTGTCTTTATCAAACACAGCTGAATGATTCTCGACTGTCAATCATAAACTGCCAAGATGAGTACGGAAACACTGCCCTCCATCTAGCGGCACAGAGTGGTCAGAAAGAGGTAGCCATTTGTCTGCTGAAGAGCGGGATAGACAGCAACATCAGGAACAAAAATGGTACTCAACAGATTAACTTTTGCTTTAATAGACAAACATCAGGAACAAAAATGGTACTCAACAGATTAACTTTTGCTTTAATAGACAAACATTTGTACATGTTTCTTATTATTTAAGGGGCACTGTGACAATACTCTTGCCTGAGATAGTTTTCTATTTCACCCCCAAAAATGTTACTTAAAACTGAGACTTCCATTTGTGTGTTCGAACCCCGACCAAGTCATACCAAAGACTATAAAAATGGTACTAGCATCTGCCTCACTTGGCGCTCAGCATTAAGAGGTTAGTGTTAGGGCTGGTCAGCCTGGTGTCAGGATAATGCGACTGGGTGGGACATAATGCTACATGTCTGTGGCATGGTGCCCCAGTGCTAGACATCACTATAAACTGCCACATTGCGGACATCGTAGTGATATGACTCAAATTGTTAAAGCTATGTAAAAAATCCAAATCACACACTTAAAAGTGAAATTTCCTCAAGTAAGCAAATATCAATAACTCTCTTATAAGGGGCATGGATAGCAAAGTGGTATTGCTCATGATTCGCATATCTGCAGTTGCAATTTCTGGTTCTAGCTTGTGCTGCTTGGGTAGGTGACACCCTTTTGTGTTCAGTGGAATCCACAGGTTATCCAGTTCACTTCCCAAAATGATAATTACCATATCATACTGAATATTTTCTGAAATTATGTGTGCACTTTATACGCCCCTTCCATACCTGTGGATGGAGCATATGTTCTTCATGTGTGCCCAGCCGTGCTGTCTGTTCTACATTTAATTCCTGCTTAATAATTTTAGAAGGACTTCATGGATGCAAAACCAAATTTGGTATGAGGTTTTAAATTAAGAAAACTCAGGTAAATTTTGATTTTAAACTACTTTATAATTTAATGTATAGAGGTATCGCGCCTATTTGACATTGAACTTTGTCCTTCATTTGCATCATAATTTTAAGTCCGTTTAGCAGTGAAGGACTTAATGGACTAAAACAAGATTTGATTGGCTCCAAATCATGAAGACATAGGTCCAGTTCAGTTTTCACTTTTTCATTTGTATACATTTTTGGTTAGAATAGAAATTTTTCTGTACAATAAATGAAAGTGCAAACATTAATTGTGATTTTTGTGGACTGCTGTTGGACAAGAAATTGGAAGGTATGAGCAATTAAAAAGAAAATGGTAGAACTTGATGTGTAATTTACATTACTGAAACAATTTATCCTTTTCTTAAACTTGCACCATGGGCAAAATTAATTTGTAAGCTGGATATGTTACAGTTACTCAGCTGATATGACAAGCTGATATATGTCAACATCTGTATGAAATTTATTACTTAGGGCTACCTTGGGCTACTTATGGCTAATAGAATACTTGGTAAAAAAAAAGTAGAACTTACGTTAATGTTATGTGAGGAATACTAACACTATTGCTGTTTAAAAATGATCTCCTGACAATGATATGTAAGGAAATAGTATTTATATATCTAATACTTTGTACTTGATCATTTGGACCTTATCACAGCATGCAATCTGATGGATATGGAGCCCGCTGGCTATTTGATTGAGAATGTCCAAATGCCTGTAGGAACATAAATGAGATCAGCCCTAGATTTGGTTTCATGTAGTCTGTTTTTTGGTTTTTCAAGCTTGGTTGTAATTATTTCCCATTCATTATAGATAATATTGAAGTTCTGGGTCTATGATGACCATGTTCAGGATTCAGTGTTGTTATTTGCTCTTTTGTACTTCTAGACTCATGGACATTTATCAGCCTTAAAAAGCCATTCCCAATTTGGACACCCTTTTTGAAATAACTAGCCACACATTTTCATCAGTGATGCTGATCTGCTTGTCAGAACCAGTGTTTCCTTGTATTCAAGTCAGGTTAATGTACGTAATAAACATCTTATATCTAAACACCCACATTTGTCTTGTCTTTCTGAGTGTCATGCATGTTGAACAAGATGTTGTGGGTTTGAAACTCATGGCAGCTTCCCAATTTCTTTTTTTGATACCTTTTTATCTTTTTATGTTCAAACTTTATTTTTAATTTGCTCCTCCAATTTTTTCGCAGTTTATTTTGTTTCCGTTCTTAAAATTTTTATCTTGAAACTTTTATTTATCACTCCTGTCCTAGGACAGGCAATTGCTAGTTCCTGAAATATTCTTGTTGAGGGTGCATGGTACAGACTGGAACACTGGTTGCTTATCATTATCGGGTCACCTCCTAACATAAAACATTTTGATCTTTGTGTAAATAAATTTCATCAGTAAAAGTTACTCTTGACTGTTGGTTTTGAATTGGTTGTCTGCTATTGCAGTGAACACATTGGAGAAGTAAATGATTGCCTTTTTCACTCAGGAATTTTTGGTCTCCTCACTTCCAACAAAAATGTTTCTTGCTTATTATTGATCCTATTTGTGAAACCTTTTTGAAACTATTTTAATTGTTCAACATGATGTTGTAGTAATTTCAGATATGTTTCTTTTATTAAAATTCATCAAAGCTAATTGAACTATCATTAGCTAATTAAATTGTCATTAGCTAATTGAATTATCATTAGCTTGTGTCAGTCCTTTGGGCTGTTCCAGTTAAACATACCTGGGACCCAGGGAAGGCACCTTTTATGTGGGATACTCATCCATAGATGCAATTTAGAATTTTCTTATCAGTTTAATTTGAACTTGGTGAAATCAGAGTACCCTGGCATATATTTTATAAAAAAAATGCCTTCCCTGGGTACCATGTTTGTTTAAATGGAAGAGCCCTAACCATTATGCACCATGTTTTATGTAAAGCACCAGGAGGGTCTCAAAATAACACTAGCTATACATTTACAATTTCAGATTACAGTTGCGATGTTCATTAGTGCAGTCTGGTAATTGCTATTTAGTGTGTATAATGACTCCAGCTTGTAGTGATCATAACTTTAAACCAGTCTGCTTCAGAATCTTTATTTCAGTACTAATGAATTTTTCTCAACCATTTTGATTTGTACTTTTTCCAACCATTTTTATTTGTAGGAATGTACCTTCATGACCTTGATCCATTAAAAGCTAATTCTCAAATTGTATCCTTGTATTCAGTTTGGAATATCATTACTGTTCTCTGGTACAAATCAATTAACTTCAGAAAAAGTCTTAGATGTAATCGTAGCAATATTTCCCAAATTGGTATGCTTTTGACAGATGAATTTCTGGGTTATCTGACATTTCTGACCTGATCTGTGATGAGTTTATTTTCATAATGGAAGATGGGTGTTATAAATAAAACGATCAATGAAATACCTGCATTTTAATTCTGCAGGTGTTAAAATTAAAACAATCAATGAAATACCTGCATTTTAGTTCTACTGGTTGTTTACAAGAAGAGCATGTGGGATACTTTTTGTCCTTTATCTATCATTCATCCATTCATTAGCACACAATTGTTATTGTTTCTTCTCCTAAACTAATGGGAAAATTGCTATGAAAGTTTACACTCACACACACACACACACACATGTCCCATATTCTAGCTTGTCTTATATAAAAATGGTGCCACCATAGTGGCCATTTTGAAAATCCTGTTATCATTACTCTTCCTGCATGGATGGTCATATCAACATGTTTTGTTTTTGCCAAAAGACTTATTTTGATATCTAGTTTGATATTTAGTTTGATATCTAGTTGCTCAAAAATGAAAATGGGGCTGATCTGATCTCCAACATGGTAACCATAGTTGCCATCACTACTCCACCGGATGAAAAGTCATTGGACATATCAGTGACATGGTGTTTTCACCTGTAGATGTTTTTTTTATTTCTAGTTAGTTTTAAGTAAAAGTGGTGCTGATCTTTTGCCAAATTAAAATGGGGCTGATCTGTGTGCCACAATGGTAGCCATCTTGAAACATTTTTATTTAAATGGAAGTAAATTTGATATGGAGTTTTCATTAGAAGAGTTCTTATGGTGTTTAGCTGGTTGTAAATTAAACTTATGCAAATTGACCTTCAGTGGTGACCATCTTCAAAATATTGTTGTTTATGGTATATGCCTTATGATACCTTTTTACTTCTAAACAAAATTGGTGCCAATCTGATATCCGGTTTGTCCACCACAGCAGCTAATTTGAAAATCGTTATATTTTTTTAAGAATATCAGATATGGTTTTATCACTCAGCAGTTAAAAGGAAGAAATGGTCTGACCTTGAATTCCTGGAAATTCTATTTGCCTAGTAGAGCATCAGTCCCTTCGAGGGATTCTTGTTTAATGTTAATGTTATTCAATTAACTTTTGAATGAAGAGAATTGAAGTCATTCAATTTTCAGAGGCTAAACTAGTGCTTACTGTGCTAATATTGATGACATCATTCAGGTTATTGTGACATAATAATAACATTGATTTGAAGACAGTTCAGAATGGTCACTATTTACACCTGAGAACTTTTGTATGAGACTTTTCAACAAATTGATAAATTGGTTCAGTTTGTAGGTTAGACCTAGCATTCCACTTAGACTTGGTTTTGAAACGGTTTGAAAAATTAATATATTTTACATAGCTAATAGCCACTGCAAGCCAAAATCACCTTAATATGTATTGATTGGTCTGTATTTTCATGTACTACTCTTGGTTGAATGTCTGTACTTATTTTCAAACGTATTAGCACTCAAAAGTGAGGGAGTAAGGTCACTCCTTGTCCGTATATTAAGTAAGGGTCATTACATGAAAAGTTAGGTCAAAAAGTACCCCTTAATTCCATGTTGATATTCATAATTAAGGGTCATCATATCAAACAGTAAGGAGAAGTACCCCATCATTCCATGTCTGTATATAATCATAAGTAAGGTTTATATCAAAGAGTATGGGGCAAAAGTACCCCATCATTCCATGTCTGTATATAATCTTAAGTAAGGGTCATGGCATCAAACAGTACAGGACAAAAGTGCCCCATTCACTCCATGTCTGTATAATAAAAGCTGATTTAGTATTACAGATGTATCAGTGTTGCAGTAAGAGGTCGAAGATCATAGACTTCATTTATCAAGTACTCGATAGGAAAGTGCATGCTGGTAGGTGGATTATTTTCACAAAAATACAGCTGTTGCAATAGTTTTTAACAGCAAAAGACATGCAGTGCCAATTTATGGCAGGTTGAAAACTGCTAATAATTTCCTGGGTCACATACACATTTTATAGACTTCATTGTTCATTTTCACATTACTTTTATTGTGATTAATAAATTTTATTTTAAAAAAGAAATTTGTCATTATTAAGAGACAGAATTCATAGCCATGTCATTTTATTTCCCAGAGTTCATAGCGTTATTGTACATTTAAGTAAAGAGTGACATCTTAATGATGATTTTGTAATATAATGATCACACCATTTGAACTGTGCAGTAATTGATTGTTTTACAAAGGCATTAATCCCAAATGATAAATACATTTTACTTTGCTTTCAAGCACAGTAATGTAGAATAAATTAGGTGCACGATGTTTTGTAGTGAGACCCTAATCCAGTAAAACAGTGTACACTACTAGTGTCTTGCCTTTGAGTAACTTTTCTGGTGGCAATGGCTGTATCTCATTGTACCATGCTAGTGTCTTGCCTTGAGTAACAATTCTGGTGGCAATGGCTTTATAACAGTGTACCCTACTTGTGTCTTGCCTAGAGTAACAATTCTGGTGGCAGTGGCTGTATAACAGGACCCTACTAGTGTCTTGCCTGTGAGTGGCTTTTCTGGTGGCAATGGCAGTATAACACTGCACCCTACTAGTGTCTTGCCTTTGAGTGACTTTTCTGGTGGTAGTGGAAGCGACAATGTTTCAGTTCTGTGTTATATTACTGTACGCACAAAGTGTATTGATCACAAGTGATATTGAGTGTAGTTCAGTGAACTAGCAAATTATGCTATATGAAATATCCTCTCTTTAGCTGCATGTGTCTCATCAGGTGTAACTTCCATTCAACTGTGCTTCAGAAGTGGACTCTACCCTACCAGTGTTGGAATTACTTTTATTTCCCAAGTGGTAACATTGTGGGTTGTATATCAGCTAAGTTTATCACCTAATTACTCAACATCACAGTGCAGCTCAGGTCTGATTCCACCTGTATATCCTGGAGATTTCACTGTGTAGTCTTGTGTAGTTAAGTGGATTCAGCAGAGATTCAAGTGGAAGATAGTCTATACTCTTTGTGAGTACCATTAAATAGATATATGTGTACTTAATTATGTACTATATTAGTTGCTATATTCAATTGAAACTTTTTTATCATTAACACAGTAGTCCCTCACTGCAAGGTTCCTCATTGAAATACAATCCCTGATACAGCGCAGATGTGAATAAGAACCTGGTTATACCGTATCATCACTACAGCAGTCCTGTCTTTAAGGTGCCTCAGTAAAACTTGAACCAGATATGACACAGATTGATCTTATTATAAAATTTGTATCATTACTACAGCAGTCCTCACTTTAAGGTGCCTCAGTTAAACTTAGTCCAGATATGACACAGATGGATCTTATATTGTATCATTACTACCATAGTCCTCACTTTTGTGTGCATCAGTACAACATAGTCTCTGACATCACACAGATGAATCTTATTATATTGTATCGTTAATTCAGTAGTGCTCACTTTATGGTGCATCATTTAAACAGAGTCCCTGATATAACACAGATGGACATGGTTAAGTGGTATTATTATTATAGCAGTCCTCACTTTAGGGTGTCTTAGTAAAAGTTAGTCCAGATATAACACAAATATATGAGTCTGGTTATACTACAGCATTACTACAGTAGTCCTCACTTTAGGGTGTCTCAAAGAAACATAGTCTCTAATATAACAAAGATGGATCTGGTTAAACTGTATCATTACTACGGCAGTCCTCATTTTGGTGTGCCTCAGTAAAACTTAGTCCAGATATAAAACAAATATGACATGAGTCTGGTTATACTAGATCATTAATACAATAGTCCTCACTTTATGGTCCTCTTTTAAGAGTACCTCAGTGAAACTTAGTCCAGATATAACACAAATATAATATGATCTGGTTATACTACATCATTACTACAGTAGTCCTCACTTTAGGGTGCATCAGCAAAATTTAGTCCAGCTATAACACAAATGTGATTATGGATCTGGTTATGCTGTATCATTGCTACAGTAGTCCTCACTTTAGGTTGCCATGTTTAAACATAGTCCCTAATATTATACATGCATGATAATTGGTTCCATTAAGGTAGGTGAATTTTAAGTTGGTGTACCGTATTCCAACATAAGTGACCATGTCTTTACTACAGGACACTTTATGGCTCTGCAGAATATTGCTATATTGGGGAAATAATGTCTGTATAATAGTAAGTAATGGTCATTACATGGAATAATGTTATACTGAGGTAACATTGTCCATATAATATTAATTAAAAGGTAATTACATAGAAACAGTGTTATATTAAGGGAATACTGTCCATATAATAGTAAATATCATTGCATGCAAACAGTGTTATGTTGAGGGAATACTGTTCATATTGTAGTGTGTAAAGGTCACGACATAGAAACAGTGTTATATTGAGGGAATAATGTCCATATAATAGTAAGTAAAGGTTATTACTTGCAAACAGTGTGATATTGAGGGAATAATGTCCATATAATAGTAAGTAAAGGTCATTACATAGTAATAGTGTTATATTGAGGGAATACTATCCATATAATAGTAAGTAAAGGTAATTACATAGAAATGGTGTTATATTGAGGGAATACTGTTCGTATACGGTGGTCCCTTCCCCCCATGAATGGCCCTACTGACCAGCAGCCACCCACTCTTTATGGCCAGAATCCCTTGGCACTGACAAGTTTGTGTTCAGAAGTACCCCTCAAGAAAGGCCACCCCTCTAATGTGACCAGTGGACAACATGTTAGTGCAAATATGTAAAATTTACCCCTCACAAGCGGCTACATTTCATTTTAATATGTGTCCAGAACCAGTATTTAATTATGATAAGGTAAGTAATCCAATTATCTTTCATGATGTCTGTCTCCAGATGTCAGGTTTTTGTTACTGAAAGAAATGTTGGCTAAAGTACATGTACCACTGAGGTTATTATTATATCATTAACGCTGATGTCTGCAGGAAATGTGGTCAGCAATGTTTTGACAGAGTTTTGGCTTCACACACAGGATTTAAAAAAAAAAAATTGACAATTATGACTGGACGTAATTGTCAAGATCATAACATGGTCAGACAGAAATGGGGTCAGCAGTGTTTTTCGATAGAGCTTTGGGCTTCACAAAGCAGATTTTTTTTTGTAATGGGTGATTATGACTGGACATAATGGTCAAGATCATAACATGGTCAGATTGGCTAAATATAGATTTGTGGATTAAAATACAGAGAAAATTAACCTTGAACAAATCAGGGTACCAGGCAAAGACCAAAAAATCATGTGACAGTACATGTATCACTTCCTTCAGAACAAGGCATTTTGTTTATAAAAGATTCGTCAGTAGAATTAAATTGCAGTACTGTACAATTAGCAGCATAGGAATAAATTGTTGGAAAACTTTAACATGTCATCATGTAAACGAAGAAATAATACATTAGAAGAAAAGTATAAGTTGTTCGACTTGACGACAATGGGAAGATGGAGTTAATGGAAAGAGAATTATTTTAAATATGAAACAATGTGTGTACCAAGATTTAATTAACAATTTTGAAAGGTTTTGTAATGCACATGCCCACAGTTTCCCACTCACATTTCATGCTTAAGAATAAGAACTATTAATTTATGTTACCTTGAAATAACTCTGTTTTTAAGACAAGAAGAACGTTTTAATAAATAATGCTACTTTTAAATGAAGATATTCATTGCTTTAAGCTATATGTAGCTTTCCTACTGTATACACATACATATACATACACATCTCACCAATATGGTCCCTCTCTGGAAAGGTCACCCATCTTATAAGGCCCCTTTCTTGGTGCAGAAGGGGTGGTTGTATAAGAGGGGGACTACTGTAATAGTAATTAAGGGTCATTATATAGAAACAGTGTTATAGTGAGCCAGTACTGTGTATATATATGTGTACATTTGTACCTAGGTATGTTATGAATTCCTGTGCAAGCAGTAAGTAAATTTATCATGACTGTCTACAGAAGGGACAGTGCATTTAATTGAAACATTGTTTAAAAATTTATTCCTAGAGAGAGATTTATAAATATATTTGCTTTGCACTTATGCAGTTTGTATTTTACCTGTTCATATGTGGACAAGAGTAAATGGTTGTCCTTTCAATGATTGTAATTTCCTCCAATTTTGCCAGTTATTCCATGTTATTAACATCTTGCCATTTTGAGTACATGTACTTTACAAAGTTTGAAAACTGATCCTAGGAAAATGAAAACAATTTTACATTGTCTATCAGTCTAACCTACCATCATCTTGTACTTTGTCAATCAGTTTAACCTACCATCATCTTGTGTTTTATCCATCAGTCTAACCTACCATCATCTTGTATTTTGTCCATCAGTCTAACCTACCATCAGCTTGTCTTTTGTCTTAGGTTTGAGGGCAGAAGAATTGGTCCAGTCTGCACAGATGAAACAGCTCCTGGCTGTAAAACCAGTCAAAGCATTTTTCACCATACCCCACAGATGTGAAGGGATGCTTCTTAAGGTCAGTGATATTGGAAGTCATGGACAACATGTTTGGCCAGTTTATTCAGGCATACTGTAAAGCTGTAATGTTTTCAGCAGAGAAACATTTAGTAATTTTCAGTTTTCTGTGTGACATGAAAATTAAAAAAATACTTTTAAAATATAATAGTTACATAGCCCCTTCTGTTTTCATATAGTATTGTTCCAGTAACTGGTCTCTTTTAGTATGTCACCATGTTATATCTTCAGATACATCACAATATTGTGGTACATTAGAACATCCACTACCACACAAATCCAGGTTTTCTAAGCAAAACATATGTGAATCAAGCCTTTTGGCTTCTTTCATCGATAAAAGTTCAAAGACATCATTGGCTTACCAATGTGGAAGTAAGACAAGAGTGGACTCCCCATGAGATCTCACCAAATCCCATCTTTCATCAACTACTGCTTCCATTTGTGCCTTGTCAGTGTGCTGTCTCAATAGGTCTCTATTTTTTGCCTTTTCTTGAAGTCGAATCAACGTTCAGGTGCTTTCTGAACAAATAGGAGTATACTACGTCTATATTTTTTCTGAATTCTCACTATTGTTACTGTAAACAGATTGTTCGCATCTCCATTGTTTATTTTGTTTTACATTAAGTTATCTAACACCATCGAAATTTTCCATTCTTATGGGTCAGTCATACTTAAAATACATGACTGCTTTACTGTTAAACATTTTATGTAAAGTAAACAATTTATTCACAGTAATTATATAATTTCTTTCATTTTGTGTGATATTTATTCCATCTGATAGTGTAAAAAAAATGTCATCATCATAAGTACATCCCATTATAAGTCATTGTGACCAATCCATGGATAGCTGGTATCAGACCTCAGGACTAATTTTCAGCCAGCCTCAAACCTTGTCCACTCCAGTTCTGGCAACATCTCGATTCATGTACAGTCACTCTTGTTCTAGGGCTGGTTGATTTGTCTTCTCCACATTATACAGTCCCAGATTCAAGATGCAGATTGTGTCTGACACTAATTTATGCCACTTCCAGCCCTTGCTTTGTCTCAGTGTGAGTGGCACTGGATTTGGTGGTCTAGTCTCACATGATGTCTTGTACTGGTTCTATGAATGCAAGATGGACTGGTATGAGTCTCTTCACTAGTTATGGCTCTTTTCCTTTACTTCTTAATTGGTATCCGTATCCACATCAGGCTATCAATGATACTCACAGCCAGTGCTGTGAGATTATTGTTTCCTAAAATGGATGGATTCTTAGCTTTGAAAATCATTCCAGACATCCTGCTTCTCATAACTGCCACCATTATATGACAGTCCTGTCATTGCCACCATTACTGGACATTACAGTCATTGTCACCATTGCATTGCAGTCCAGTCATCGCCACCCTTAAAGGAGACTTCGTAATCACCTCATATGCCCCTGACTTAAAAGACATATGTTTGCAGGCCTCTTCTTTTGTGCTCAGTCAGATAATATGCATGGGTTACTGCCTTGTGTGAATCCATTGGAGACATCTTCTGACTTCTGCCTCCAGAGTACTCTCCTCCTGTTGCATTCCATTGGTCACTTAAACAAGTCATTCATCCTTTGACATTTTAACCAAGAAAGACCAGCTTTCTTTCACACATGGCAAAATCAGTATCATTGTAAAGTCAATAACATGGTAAAATCAATAACAAGGTACAGTTAGTAACATGGTAAGGTCAATAACATGATAAGTCAGTAACATGGTAAACTCAGTAACTTGGTAATGCCAGTAACATGGTAAAGTCATTAACATGGTAAAATCAGTAACATGATAAATCAGTAACATGGTAAACTTGGTAACATGGTAATGTCATTAACATGGTAAAGTCAGTAACATGGTAAAGTCAATAACGTTGTAAAGTCAGTAGCATCTTGCACTATTTTGAATCATGACTTAATGATCACAGCATAATTGGGTCCTTTTTTTTCACAATACATCCCCTTACCTTCAATTGATATAACTTAAAAGCAGCCTTCAAGAAAACTCAACTATTATATTTACACCAAAGTTCCAGCCATCAACAGAGATACTGATGACCTATGAATGTGGAAACCTTTCCTCGACATGCGACAACTGGTTTATAATGTCATAGCTATTCACTCCATGCTCATTCTGATCACATGGTCTATCTTTTTTGCAAACTGAACATACACAAGATCCAGTTGTTGACACCCCTGATGACAGACATGCCTGGGAACCAGTGACATGAATGTCTCTGTACTCAGAATGGAAGTACTGTACTCTCTATTTCTAACAGGTTCCAGCAGTGGTGTAGGGTGCTTGCCTTTACTGATCACTGACATCTCACTTCAGTCCATGTAGCTTCTGATGGGTTGGATATACTTGCTGCCATGTATTGTCTGTCATGTCCTGAAAATTTGCATTAAACCCACAAGAACAACATACAGACAGATGTTTGCTTTGACTTTTCATTTAAATGATGTATTCAGATAGCATATGTAATATGATCTTTGATAAGATTATTTTTTAGAGACAAGAATAAATTAACTTTTATTTTTAAAAAATGAAAATGATGAATCCTATTATATATATTTTACTATGATTTATTTTCATCAGAAATCAAGCTTTCTTGGCTGGAAGTCACACTGGGTGCTACTGGAGAGAGGAGTTCTCTCATATTTCAAAAATAGGTAATAAAACTTGAGTTTTAGTTACTTTAATTTTAATTACTTGCAATGAAGATTGATATTAATTTGTCTTAAGCAGACAACTTAACATCCTTGTTGATTTTTCCTGAACTTTTGACAAGAGTTGTATTTGCAAATAGCTTGGAGCAAATGTCATGTTTATATTTATTTGCATTTATATTTGTTTTTGAGTTCATTATTGCATGTCAAATGTACACATTATCAAGTTTAGATTTTTTAAAAATAGATTTTGTTTGCTACATAACTGCAAATGTTTGACCGTTCTGTATAGGAATAATGTTTCTAATTTGGAATTGTGATGGTCAAAGAATAATAAGTATCTTAAATATGATTGGTCAGCCCTAAGGTCATGTGACACTATAGATCCATTGTCAGACAGTGTATATGATAATATGTCATCTCATGCAGGCGGCATGATGTCAAAGGCATATAATGATTTTAGCCATGTAAACCATGGATGATTTATTTTACTTTATTTCTTATTTGTTCCGTAATAGGTTGCAGTAGTACACTTCTGATGTTAACAGTGTTTGGAAGGGTGAATGTTTAAAACATAGATACTGTTATTGTGCAAGCTGGCTTCAAACAACCATTGTGTTGGAAGAACACCTATCATGTAGGACTATATTTATAATTAATAAATCAATTTGGTTACATTATTTGATTACCTCTATTGAGAGAGCATCTGTCTTTTATGACCACTTTTTGTTGGCAAATGGGGTGGAGTCTCAGGACATTTTTCACTTTATAAGTATATCATCATGATTGTGTACATAACATAAGATGTTACACATCTCAGAGAAACCTGCCTTAGCAGACACCCTTGTATAAAGAAGACATATTCATAAAGGACAGTGATTACTGGTCCCATTTTATTGATTTTCGAGTAACTAAAAGTACATCAGACTAAAATTATATCGGACCATAAAGGAAAGATGTAAGTGGTCCCATAAATGTCCTTTATATACAGCTTTCCCTGTACACTCACAGTTTGATAGACAGGTGATACAGTTATATTTAACTGTGTGGTCTTGGAATACATGAACACACAGGGAATTGATATGCACCCATATCACCCACCTCTCATTCATTCTACCTAATAATAACTGAATATCATGTGAAAACGCTTATTAAAATGTGGCTATTTTTAACACTGTTATGAGGCCCTTCTTACTATGCCAAATTTCAGTGATTACTATGCAGGTCAAAGTGGTGTGATATTTACATTATGATGTGATCATTATGGCATTGCTTGTTACCTCATTGAATACCGCTCCGGTGGCCTAGTGGTTAGAGCGTCCTCCTCGGGTGTGGGAGGTCGCGGGTTCGAACCCTGGCCAAGTCATACCAAAGACTTTAAAAAATGGTACTAACAGCTGCCTAGCTTGATTCTCAGCATTAAGAGGTTAGTGTTAGGACTGGTTGGCCTGGTGTCAGGATAATGTGACTGAGTGGGACATCATGCTACATGTCTGCAGCATGATTCCCCAGTGTTAGACATCACTATAAACTGTCACACTGCAGACGTCGTAGCGATATGACTGAAAAATTGTTAAAGCTATGTTAAAAATATTAAACACACACACACACCTCATTGAATTTTGTGTCTATATGAACACTGCGTGTTATGAGATATAAGACATGATCTTTATGATTTCACTTTTTACTTAATTGTATTCTAACACTATGAACACTGAAATATGTGATGTTTGACATGATTATTATGAAATCGCTTGTTACCTAACTGTATTTTTTGACACTATAAACACTATGGCATGTGAGATGGTACTAGCAGCTGCCTCGCTTGGCGCTCAGCATTAAGGGGTCAGTGTTAAGAATGGTTGGCCTGGTGCCAGGATAATGTGACTGGGTGGGACATGTTGTTACATGTCTGCAGCATGATGCCCATTGCTAGACATCACTATAAACTGCCATGCTGTAGATATCATAGCAATATGACAAATGTTTTTAAAGCTACATTAGGAATCTATATCACACATGCAGAGAGGTGTGAGACGTATGACTTGTTTCCTAATTTTACCTAAATGCATTTTATAAAATATAAACTATGAACACTGGGAGATATTGGATACATCAGATTGTTTTCTCTTTTATCTCTTACTTAGTAATGATAAAGAAAAGAAAGCTACAATTTTAATTGTCACAGAAAGAGTCTGCTGAAAGAAAAGTCTACAAAGACTTTAGAAGATCACTTACATCCCAGCTGTAAATTAATCATGCTGGCTTTCTGTTGCTGAAAACCAACATGGTTGCAGTAATTATGTCACCCTGAAAAAATTCACTGTGCAACACACTTTTCTTGTGTATTTTATAGCAGGAGTCTATGACCTTCGATCGATGCAAGCTTGCTGAATTTTTAATTGCTCGTTTAGCTGTAATAATTATATCTACAATTGGTGACAGGCTGCTATTCCCATAGTTTATAATGTCGTAATCCTTCCTTGATGTTCAACTAAGAATGGTGTAAGAAAATGCACACCATATTGCCATTGGTAATGTGCTGCAGATAAGTGCAGTGTTTTAAATTTTGAAATTATTCTTATTATGTTATTATTATATTATAGTAAACAGCATAAACCCTTATTTGTATTCACTAATACACAGGCAAGTCAGGTTCAGTGTTTCTTTTTTATTGTAAATCATTAGTATTACAAAAAGCATAGATCTAGATTGACCATCACCAATGCGCTAGCTGTCCAGGTCCTGTGTTTTCATTTAAAATCATTAGTATGACCAAAAAGCATAGACCCAGATTTTCCAACATTGATGTGCTAACTGTCCAGATCCAGTGTTTTTCATTTCAAGATGTTAGTATGACAAAAATTCATAGACCCAAATTTACCAACATTGATGTGCTAGCTGTCCAGGTCCTGTTTTTTTTATTTAAAATCATTAGTATGACTAAAAAGCATAGATCCAGATTTGCCAACATTGATGTGCTAGCTGTCCAGGTCCTGTGTTTTTTATTTAAAATCATTAGTATGACCAAAAAGCATAGATCCAGATTTGCCAACATTGATGTGCTAGCTGTCTAGATGCAGTGTTTTTCATTTCAAGATGTTAGTATGACAAAAATTCATGGACCCAGATTTACCAACATTGATGTGTTAGCTGTTCAGGTCCTGTGTTTTTCATTTAAAATCATTAGTATGACAAAAAAAGCATAGACCAAGATTTACCAATGATAAGCTGTTCACGTCCTTTGTTTTTCATTTTAAATCATTAGTGTAACAAAATCATACACCCTGATCTGGAGGCACATTAAATATATTGTGTGAAACCAATTTATGTGAAGCTGTTATAGAACACATTGGAACATTCTGTTCATCATTTACCTGTCTTGTTTTACAGAGGAGATGCAACCTCTGGTACAAAGAGAAGAGGAATGAAGTACTTAGATGAGGCCAGACTTTTTGTATGAAAATAAGTATTTACGGAACTAATATTTTCTTAATAAATCAAAGGAGCCTGTACACAGTGTTAATTTGTTTTGATAGTAAAATATTTTGCATAAATCAAGGATTGTGTGCTGTGTTAATTTGTCTTGATAGTAGAAAATGTGGCATTAAACCAGAATTTGTCTTGATAGTAGAAAATGTGGCATTAAACCAGAATTTGTCTTGATAGTAGAAAATTGATAGTAGAAAATTGAGCATAAAAACAGGATTGTGTCTTGTGTTGTCTTGATAGTAGAAAATTTGGCATAAAACCTAGACTGTGCTGTGTTAAATTGTCTTCGTAGTAGAAAATTTGGCATAAAAACATGACTGTGCACTGTGTTAATTTGTATTGATAGTAGAAACTTGTGTATAAATTAAAGGAGTTTGTACAGTGTTATATTGTCTTGGTAGTAGAAAATTGTGTATAAATGAAAGAAGTTTGTACAGTGTTAATTTGTCTTGATAGTAGAAAATGGTGTATCAATCAAAGGAGTGTGTATAGTGTTAATTTGCCTTGATAGTAGAAAATTGTGTATCAATCAAAGGAGTGTACAATGTTAATTTGTCTTGATAGTAGAAAATTGTGTATCAGTCAAAGGAGTGTGCACAGTGTTAATTTGTCTTGATAGAAAATTGTGTATCAATCAAAGGAGTGTGTACAGTGTTAATTTGTCTTGATAGAAAATTGTGTATCAATCAAAGGAGTGTGTACAGTGTTAATTTGTCTTGATAGAAAATTGTGTATCAATCAAAGGAGTGTGTACAGTGTTAATTTGTCTTGATAGTAAAACCATTATTTTTTATAAATCAATCACTGTGTGCTGTGTTAATTTGTTTTAATTGTAATATAATTTGTGTAAATCAAGACTTGGGTACAGTGTTAGCTTGTTTTGAAACTAGAAATGATATTTAAAAGCTTCCAAATTGATATAAATACTTTTATTGTCTGTCATTCTCACTTTCTTACTTGATATCATTTGTATTGCCCTTAGTTTTATGTTGTTTCAAAGTTACATTTATATATTGAAAACCAATATATCTGGAAGTGTCACATGAAAAAAATATATCCTTGGACTTGAAAATCTCTATTCACATTTGGTAGCCCACCAAACGTCATTTCTACAAATTGCATTTGTGATGAAATTAGAATGCATTTGTTGTTAGGCACTGCTATAGAAGTCATCTTCTGCATACAGTCTGTTCTTTACTTTGAAAAGTTTTGTATTATTTACACCTCAGCAGGATATGACAAAGCATAGTAAAAATTTTTACTGTAAATTATATGCAACAGAAGCTGCCATGGAAGTTTCATCCATTCAGTTGCAAAGAAAATTTGCAGGTTAAATAATTGATGGGATTTGTAACCTATTACACAGACTCCAAAACAGAAGCATGACAAACACATAGAAATACTATTTGTTCTAATGTTGGTGTCTTTCTAACATAAAATCAAATGAAGATGATAATAAAATATAATAAAATACAAAAAATACGTATGAACAAATTAGGAATAATGGTTTTAGACAAAAAGAAACTAAAATGCTGTTATAGCTTGCATTTGTTTGCATTAATGTTTTTTGTCACTGTGTCATATAGGTCATAAAATTTGTGGGTTTCTTTTCAGTGAAGTAATAATTGAATATTGAAAAGTTGTTTGAATGAAAATTCCTTAAAAAAGAGACTTTCTGTTAGGTTAAACAAACTAGATTATATACACAATAACTCAAATCCATTGTGACAAATCAGTTACGTCTGTAACCACTCATTGACCACTCATGGAACCACAAATGCCTGTTTGAGTTGGACCCTCCACCAATCTTTTGAAATATGGCAGCTACACAGATAGATGCAGATAGACAAATGAGGAATGCAGTTAGATGAATACTTTTGTTTTAAATTCAAGACATTCACATAACCTTGTGGGCTAATGAGGTTTGACTTTAAATGTTTTATACTACAAAATTGGATCACTGTGACCTAACATTGCTCAGCAGTCTTTCACTAACTATATTATTAGTAAACAATGAGTTATAGCCACCAGACTTCTGGAGTTGGAAATATGGCTGTGGTGGGAATATATATTTTAAAGGCACATGTCACTTCTTACAGATGTTTTTAAAAAACCAAAGTTGATTGTCTTAAATTATTTTTAAAATTTTCAGTCATTTCTCAAATTGTGCTGTACCCAGTATATCAGACTAGAAAGTGTATTACATTTAATGCATAAAATTCTGTTTCAGATTTCACAAGAAAATCCGTTTGAATTTCTGGTTGATTTCTCAGATGGCGCTGAACACAGATTATCTACTGACCTTGAAACATATTCATCAAAGCAAATGGAAAGACAGGTAAACAATAATTGACATTTTTAGTTTGTTGTTTATGTCACCAGTTGCAAAGAAAGGTAAGCAATAATTGACATTCTTTTTTTGTTGTCTATGTTACCAGTTGCAAAGAAAGGTAAACAATAATTGACATTCTTGGTTTGTAGCCTAAGTTAGCAGTTGTAAAGAAAAGCAAACAATAATTGACATTCTTGGTTTGTTGTCTGAGTTAGGAGTTGTAAAGAAAAGCAAACAGTAATTGATATTCTTAGTTTGTTTAAGTTAGCAGTTGAAAAAAAGCAAACAGTTGAAATTCTTGGTTTGTTGTCTATGTTGGCAGTTGGACAGAAAGGCAAACAATAATTGATAATCTTAGTTTGTTTAAGTTAGTTGAAAGTTGAAAAAAAAGTAAACAATAATTGACTTTCTTAGTTTGTTGACTAAATTAGCAGCTGAAAAGGAAGGCAACAATAACTGACATTCTTCGTTTGTTGGGGCATGTTGGCAGTTGGAAAGAAAGGCAAACAATGATTGATATTCTTGGTTTGTTGTCTAAGTTAGCAGTGGGAAAGAAAGGCAACAATAAATGACATTCTTGGTTTGTTGTCTGCGTTAGCAGTTGGAAAGAAATGCAAGCAATGATTGATATTCTTGGTTTGTTTAAGTTAGCAGTTGAGAAAAAAGCAAACAATAATTGACATTCTTAGTTGACCAAATTAGCAGTTGGAAAGAAAGGCAACAACAATTGACATTCTTCATTTTGTTGGGGTACGTTAGCATTTGGAAAGAAAGGCAAACAATAATTGACATTCTTGGTTTGTTGTCTACATTAGCAGTTGGAAAGAAAGGCAAACAATAACTAACATTCTTGGTTTGTTGTCTAAATTAGCAGTTGGAAAGAAAAGTAACAATAATTGACATTCTGGTTTGTTGTCTAAGTTAGCAGTTGGAAAGAAAGGCAACAATAATTGACATTCTTAGTTTTTTTGTCTACATTAGCAGTTGGAAAGAAAGGCAAACTTTAGCCTTTCATCTGATAAACAGATGACCTTGTAAGTGAATAATGATGCTTAATTCACATCATGGTGTCAATTTTTGATCGATTGACTGTTTGGTTAATTATTTGATTGACTGAATGACTGATTGGTTGGTTGGTTGAATAATTGTACATGAGCACATTATATGTTACACTGCTGAGGCAGTTGTGTAACATTTAATGTTTAAAGTGCCTTGCCCAGGGACACACCATGTTGGAAGGCATGGTTAGGATTCATGGCAGTTAATAATTACTTGGCAGTGATAACTTTAATGTAACTTGCATTGTGTCAACATAGCCACCAAAAATGATTGTTATTACACTGTAACTAACAGTGAAATTGTCTATGTTTTCCCATTCGTAAATGCACACAGTCATCTGCTGAGATTGATTGGCACCACCTTCAGGAAGAGTTGTGCATTCTACTTCCTTTTGTACAATGTAAACTTAAATAAGCTGTTGCCATATAGACCAGACTTAGGTCAGGCAAGACTTTTTTCTTTGTTACTTTAAAAACTTTGAAACTAAAAATAGGTACTTTTTTGTAGTAAAATAAGCTTTTTGACTTCTAAACTTTGGACCTTTTTGCAAGGTCTTCACCAGAGGAATGTTGTCTGGACAGGAATCATGTGATCATCTAAATGTTGATTACGTGACAAAATCCTTCTGTAAAATGGTGGAGTTCCAATCCAGAATCACAGTGCAACTTTAGCTCCCCCTCCTTGATTTCAATAGCCTCCCTCATTTTTCTCCAAAGGGTATAATTCTTTCTACCGAATACTCTGATGTTATCCAAAGAGAATTATGCCCTGATTCTTTGCAGTGTTCACCAACTGCTATCAGGGATTCTCTGCTGGTGTATAAGTATTCTTTACTCTTGTTTCAAGGATTCTAGCATTGTTTCAAGGCTTCTAGCAGTCTCCCCAGTGTAGTCTTATCATCATGGCATGGCCCAGGTGAAAGTAATTATTTTTAAGGATTATGTCAGGTTGAGACATTGCAAGAAGTGATTAAGTTCCATAGGGTTTGGAACTGCAGTTTTGAACATGTACTGGAGGTAATTCAGGTTCAAATAAATGTTACAAATCTTTTAGTTGAACAGTGTTTGCCATTGCTACGTCATCTTGAATCACACTTCTTCATTTTTAAGTTAACGTTTTTAGTTTGACAATATTTGTGGTACATGCTACTTTGTAACACCTTACTGAAAACTGGTCTAACTTATGGAAAGAATCTACTTCCTTACAAGAAGGTCTTGTAGGTGTTGGCAGGTCAGCTTATAGGTAATTGAGCACTTCTTATTCAAAGTAGTGTTGCCTTGGTAGTACGAAGACTGAGTGGATGGTGTTATCGGGGCTGTACAGAAGGATTTTGTCATGTAATCAACATTTACTTGATTGTGTGACTTGTGTCCAGATGTCATTCTTCTGATAGGACCGACAAGCTTGTTTTTGCTACAGTATCTATTTTTAGTTTCATAAACGGCAAATGGTTGTAGCAGGAAACAATGTTCATTATTAAAAACTACCATCCTTGAATTTAATTGTTAGAAGAAAGCTATGATTCGTCAGTTTTTAGCTGACCAAACTCACAAGCCAAAGGTTGTTGGTTTGAATACTGCCCACACTAGTCCTGATTGGCTGTTATCTTGCATCTCAGGGCACGGCATCTTACAATGACTGCCACATTATGCTATAGCCTTTAATTTGTTGATGTGCCACTAAACACGAAACAAACAAACAAAAACAACTAAATATTGCTATAAAATCTTTGTACATAAATTTTTCCAGTCGTCTTGGGGAACTTGTTCATTTCAGGGAACGATATGACATAATGTCACATATGTTTTTGAAAGTTTATAATAAATTTCGTTGCTACAGCTTTTGCTGTTAAGCCAATCACAAAGCCTTTAAATTTGCAACTTTAAAAAAAAAAATTCTCACTTTGTTTCAGAAATGGATTAATGCTTTCAGGGAACATATTGAATACAGCACACACTACATTCACAAAGGGGAGGTAATAGATGACGAAGAAGATGACATTGTTTCCTTAGTAACCTTGCAAGAGTCATTAAAGGTAATTTAATTTACCCAGCTTTGCACCATAATCCTGGTGTTTGTGTAATCCATGTATCACAGTTCTAGTGTTTGTATAATCCTTGTATCAGAATCCTGGTTGTTTGATAATTCATGTATCAGAATCATAGTTTTGTGCAATCCATGTATTTGAATCCTAGTTGTTTAATAATCCCTATATAAAAATTCCAGTTTTTTGTATAATCATTGTATCAGAATCCCATTTTATTAATGATCCGTGCAGCTGAATGTTAATCACACCAGTTGCTGACAAGTGAAATGTGACAGGGCCAAATTAGTGACATGTTGTCAAGAGGGAATGTGTTTTTTTATAGATATATTGCTTCAGGTAGTCAGCAAGTTTCAAAACTTAACCTTTGAATACAGCAATCCTGCTCTTTCCAGCCCTTTTGAGTGCGCCGCATTGATTTTAGTGATGATGAAATTTGGTCTTATGCTTCATTGTCTTTGTTAGGTCTGACGATGACAACAGAAGTCCTGGCGTAAGTCAAGGAAGTCCTTCACTTGTTGTGTTTTGCCCTTCTGCTTCTCCATCTAGTCTAATATTCTGGCAACAGTTGATTTACTGATCAAAAAGGATGAACCAGTGTTGAACTGCCACTACAGTTTTTTTTTCGAGTTGCTGACATTTGGGGTTGCTTACTATTACGACTCTGTGGTCTTAAAATTAGTAACAGAAAAGAGTGAAAATGAACAAGTTTTGTAAAATTCAAGAAAAAATTTATTTTCCTAGAATACAAAGTTAAAATTTAAAAACAACTTACAGTATTGTGAGCTAAATCCCAAATAGTCCTAAAAGTCCAAAAGTATAGAGTATTCTGAATGAATTGTAATCTTGAATGTGCTGATGTTTCATAATGATATAATCCAGAATGTCCTTGAATGAATTTGAAATAATCCCTAAACAGAGATTTAGTCCAAAAGTATCATTGAGCACTTTGTAATTTCAGTGAATAATTTAAATAAATAAATCCTCTCAAATTATGACTGAAGGCAACTAAAAGACAGATTCCACAAGAGATGTTAAGATTGGAATAAGTAATTCTGTTGTAAACAACCTTAATATAAAAACCTAAGATACAATAAGAGGACCAGGATGAGGTTCAGATTTTCATTTCCAGAACATTCTAAGTTGTAAACTAGGTCAGGTCTTTTACTAAGTTTTAATAAAAGACATGACAAATATCAGGTAGACCAGGAATTTCCAAAGGGTAAATGAATGTCTTGAACTCAGATCCAATAAGCATGTTTAGCTACAAGTGATAATTATCTTAAAGTATAATCTACAATTATAGACAAAAATTAGCTTTGTAATATGTTGTTCACAATGTGACTCTTCACAATCTACAATCATAAAAAAATTAAATGCTAAATTTATATATATATACAAAACACTTACACAGACAATAATAGAATCCTTGTGTCAGCAGACTAATCTTTTCACATCTGCCATCACCGCTCTGGTGGCCTAGTGGTTAGAGCGTCCACCTTGGATGCAGGAGGTCGCGGGTTCGATCCCCGGTCAAGTCATACCAGAGACTTATAAAAATGGTACTAACAGCTGCCTTGCTTGGCACTCAGCATTAAGAGGTTAGTGTTAGGACTGGTTGGCCTGGTGTCAGGATAATGTGACTGGGTGGAACATCATGCTACATGTCTGCGGCATGATGCCCCATTGCTAGACATCACTATAAACTGTCACACTGCAGACATCGTAGCGATATGACTGAAAAATTGTTAAAGCTACATTAAAATCCAAATCACACACATTCACACCTGCTCTCAGATTTTTAGAGGAGGTTCTATACCACACACACTCCAGTTTTTCACATGGACACCACAGATGTATACAGAGACATTGCAGCCTTGGGGATGGCAATTCACGTGGACTGGAAGTCTTGTAATGATTGGGGATGGCAAAACCCTACTCAGTATGCGTGGAGTGGAAGTCTTATAGTGATTGGAGATGGCAAACCCTACTCAGTACGCAATGAACTGGAAGCCTTATAGTGATTGGAAATGGCAAACCCTACTCAGTACTCATCAACTGGAAGTCTTGTAATAATGCACAATAGCTGGTTTAGTGGATTCTGTGTGAGACTTGGACTTGATGACAATCTTCCAACAAACAGAAAAAAGTTTATCATCTGCCATCTTGAATTCCACAGGACGCATATGGGAGTCTAGGATGGTGTATATCTGAAACACAGAGCACACTCTGGCTGATACCGTAACCTATAACCTATTACTGTCCACTACCACCTTTCTGAAATACCACCACAAAGCCAAGTTAAGATCGCAGCCATTCTCTTCTAATCTCTTCAGTGTTCAGGTCAAGGAAATAGTGTAAATTTAACACTCCAAAACCCATCTGCATCAACAAAGAATGGCCCATATTTTGCTTGCATGGGTTTTGCATTTCATCTTTGTTTCTTTTTTCCAGGTGGCTGAGGCTCATCAGACTACTTTGGCAAATCAAATTAAGTTACTTTCACAGATGATAGACAGTCAAATTGCTAAAGGAGATCTTAAACCAGGTAATATGTGTGACATCTTAAACCAGGTAATATATGTGACATGTTAAAGCAGGTAATATGTGTGACACGTTAAAGCAGGTAATATGTGTGACATGTTAAAGTAGTGACATCATGGCTTAAATTAAAACTGCTACAATGACTACTGTATTTGTCAAGGGAATAGAAACACAAAGAGACCTGTGTAGAAAGCATCCTTTGAAAAAAACTTTTATTCAATGGGGAGGACCGCTTCAGTGGCCTAGTGGTTTGAGCATCCACCTCAGATGCGGGAGGTCGCAGGTTTGAACACCAGCCGAGTCATACCAAAAACAAAAACATGGTACTAACAGCAGCCTTGCTAAGCGTTCAGCATTAAGAGATCAGTGTTAGGACTGGTCAATCTGGTGTCAGGATAATGTGACTGAGTGGGACATCATGCTACGTGTCCATGGCATGATTCCCCAGTGCCAGACATCTCTATATCAGCTGCCACACTGCAGACATTGTAGTGATATGATTGAAAATTTTTTAAAGCTATGTTAAAAATCCAAATCATGCACACACACACACACACACACACATACACACAGACACACACACACACACCTTCCATCATGAATTTTGCTTCCACTCAATGAATTTCTTAAAGACTTAATAGATTGAAGGCAAAATTGGTTTAAGGCATTACATTACAAAGACCTTGGTTAAGTTTTTATCATGATTTGTTTGACAGAATGTAATGGAGGTTTGGCCCCAGTTTTAACACAGAACTTTGCCCTTCAATTGCAGTATATCAGCAGGGGGATATGCTGATACATTTTAAGCTTTGTTTGATTTAAAAGAAAAAAAAAAGGAAACAGAAAATGCTCACCCAAGCAGCAAAGTCAGTTTCAATCAATGTGAATTGTGCTTGATTTATATTACTTGATGTGTATGGTTAGAAATGAAAATGAGGGCTCCATGTGGCCAAGTGGAGTAAAGTACTCGCCTTTACAGTTTGGCCAGTGTGGTACGTGAGAAAAGAAGGCTTGCCTATAGCTTCCTTTGGGTCTGGCTTGTCACTGGATTTTCTGTGTTCTTCGTCCACTAGATATAATGGCCACCATGTGCTGAAGAATGATGTTAAACCCATAACAACAACAACATCAACAGCAGCAACAAACCTCACATTTTGGTTCAAGAAACATTTAATAAGACTTTTTTCATCTTAATATTTGAGCATTATTGAAAACATCCAACTGAGATTGTAATTGTGCAATTGCATAGAAAAAAATTCATTTCTTATATTTAACATTTTCGTCAATGTATGAAAACTGTCATCATTAATTTGTTGCAGTTGTAACAGGAAAATATCTTTGTCTTGTCACAAATGATTGTGTTGTACTTCATTTGGCTTACCAAATCAGTGATTATTTGAAACACTGAAGTTGACATTAAAATTAAATTATGAAATTTTTAAACGATTGCAGTTTTCAAGGGTTTTTATATTTTTGCCTATGTTATTTTATATATCTTTCAAAATTTTTTAACATCTTTAAGTTTTGAATATTTTCTTGTGGGAACGTATTTACATTTATTTGGAAGGGCTAACTAACTTTAGTTTTCTTTACTGCAGTTACATTTTATCTTGATATTTTGAGAATTAACTTTTAATCTGCACTTGATAGACAGTATTATGCCATGTATGTATATATATATATATATATATATATATATATATATATATATATATACACAAAATATAGACATTTTCCACAGATAAGACTTATTTCATGACATAAAATTATGTATGTTAAATCTCTCTCTGCTGCAGATATGTTGGCAAAGATCCAGCTGGAGTTGCATCACATGTCAGCCTCATCCAAGGATATGTGCACCTCATTAAATCAGTGCCTGATGCTCTTTGTGCAGCAAGAGGAGGTAATTATTTATTTTTGTTGTGTCCGGAGATGACAATCTTTATGATTTTGGCAGGATCATTCCTGTTTTTAACATCAGAATATGACATTATGATCATATTTGTCAGATTCCATTTTTCAGGCCAGATATAATTTTATGTAAGCAAACCTGGTCTGTGCAATTTGCGGTTGGACTCAACTTATAAGCAAAATACAAGCAACTTAAAAGCAAGTATGTATGGTTTTAAACTCTGTGATAATTTCATTGCACTTCAAACATATTCATAAATAGATCCATGTCTTCTTACTGCTGTACTGGATGGATATTGGCTGAGGTCGGTGCTCAGTTTATGTACTTTTGAGAGAGTGATGTATATAAGGTGAAGTTGTTTGAATATGAAACATGCACAGTGGAGAGAATGTTGGCATACCTCTGCTGCTTTGATGCAGTGTGCCTAACATTTCTTTGGATATTGTACTTGTGGAAATTGTACATGATGTAAGCACACAGCTAACTAAAATGACTGCTCCCTTGTGCTAAAAAAAACAGCCTGAATTAGTCTAAAGTACACCATCTTTAGCAGCTATTAAAATAGGGAAAATGAATTTTGCCAGACTAGACAATACCAGCTTCTGAAAGTGCAGGAATGAATTACCAAATATATAAAGTATAAAGAACGTTATTGGTTCCTTTTTTCCAATTTATCTCTGAAGTCCAGGAAGTAAAAAGGACCAAGTGGAGTTAGCAGAGTTTTGAAAGGTGTACATCTTGAGTAAGGCCAAGCTGTATACTCTATAACCCATATTACACCCATCAATCATACACCAAAATAAGGGGAATTAAAGGTTCTTTCAACAATACCTAAGATATACAAAGTCTTTATTAAGTAACCAGTGAGGAAACCTGGGTGAAATTTTTTTCTTTAAAATTCTAACACTATGCCAAATATGAAACTGTAGAGCACCACCTGGACAGAAATTGGCTTGTCTGACATAGACCTATCACTGACAAGACAAAAATCTTAGTATGTAGGTCACTGTGACATGTCTAAGCTGCATCACTACCATTATGTCTATATGTGGCATCACTACCATTATGTCTATATGTGGCATCACTACCATTATGTCTATATGTGGCATCACTACCATTATGTCTATATGTGGCATCACTACCACAATGTCTTTATGCGGCATCACTACCATTATATCTATATGTGGCATCACTACCATTATGTCTATGTGTGGCATCACTACCTTTATGTCTATATGTGGCATAACTACCATTATGTATATATGTGGCATCACTACCATTATGTCTATATGCAGCATCACTACCATTATATCTATATGTGGCATCACTACCATTATATCTGTATGTGGCATCACTACCATTATGTCTATATGTGGCATCACTACCTTTATGTCTATATGTGGCATAACTACCATTATGTATATATGTGGCATCACTACCATTATCTCTATATGCAGCATCACTACCATTATATCTATATGTGGCATCACTACCATTATGTCTATATGTGGCATCACTACCTTTATGTCTATATGTGGCATAACTACCATTATGTATATATGCGGCATCATTATCATTATGTCCAATACATTGTTTTTGTTTATGAAAATATAATATATGATACATAGTAGAAATATGGTATAACTGTAGAAACCCAACAAGATTGTTATAGTAAAGGACTATTCTAATTTTCATATGTATTTTCCAGCTCTGAGGAAATCTTGAGAATGTTTACTTTTAGTTTATTTTTCTCTTCCAAGATTCGTCAGAAGGAGCTGAAAGACACATCAGAGAAATGTCGAGTCTTGGAAGAGGCCCTCCATGCCCTTGCGCTTGAGCACCATGAACTTGAGAAAACATTCAGTGAGCATACCCCAGCACGATATTATTCTACGGATGATGACGAATTCTATGATTGCGATGAAGGTCCAGTACGGTCAAGAAGTGAGTGTCCTCAGACATATTGCCAGTTTTTATGACTTTCTTGATGTGACACATTCTTGGATAGTTCAGGTTACAGCTCAGTCCATATTAGCGTGGACTAATAGTTATACCTTTATAGTTTTTTGACCAAATATATGACCAAATTAGAAATGATACCTGCAAATTTTGAAAATGTGAAAACTCAGTTTTTACTTTTACTTCGGTCTTAAAGGACTGGCTCAGCTGTCTGAATAACAATATTACTAGACCTAAGTAATAATATTACTTAAGATATGAATAACATTACTGTCAAACTCACATATCTTAACCTTGGTTATCTCGAGAACCCATGTATGTCGAGTGTTTTGGTCTGGTCCCAAAAACTTCCTCTGTTATGCTAATTTTGCCTGATTAACTCAACCCCTTTTAAGTCACTAACCATGTTATGTCGGGCGTACGTTTTGGTCTGAAGTAACATGTGGACCTGCTTAATTTGACGAATGCAATTTTTAATATCCGTCTTGGAGAAATTTTACAACAAATGATCCGGCATTTCTGTTACTACTGGTACCTTGTACTGTAAGGATGGCAAAAGTCGGTACAAGTCCAAAATTTGCTGGTACAAAAGCTGATCAGCCAGTTTCATCAATGCATGGTTTATCACTCATACAGAGTGGAGAAAATTATGTTGTAAACAATGCTTTAGAATAAGGAAATTGACTGAATGCATTTCTGACCATTATGGAGCCCAGTTCATAATGGACAGCATCACATGTCAACATCATGACAATATAGTTAATTCTACACAGCATTGTATATTTTATCTTATCTGCAACTCAGTAAATTATCAGGTCACCATCATTAAATGTGGCTCTATTTATCTAAAACGAATTAGGTGCTTTTAGCTACATTTAATGATGCTAACCTGAAAATTGACAGGCTTACAGAGAGTTTTATCGCAAGTCCAAATCTACACAATTCCAACTGAGTTCTAGTGATGTTCAAAATAAATTCCATTACTGAATGTATTGATGTGCCTGTGGTCTCAAATGTGCTAATGTGTCAGTGGAATGGAATAATGTAATATATTCCAAAATGTCCTTGACTGAGTTCACTATAATTACAAATTAATTTAGTCCAAGAAGTGTTAATGAGCACTATGTAATTCCATTGACCAATTTAAATATTTAAAACCACCCAAATTAAAAACTGAAGACAATAATAAGACTGATTCTTCTTCAGATGTTAAGGTAGGAATGAGTAATCCTAAAGTAAACAATTTTATGTACTCTTCCTCTTGATCTACGGGAAATACTCTGTCATCTAAATGGGAGATTTCCTTTCTGGAACCATCAAAGGTCAGAATCAAGACTGTATCTGTAACTCAGACTGAAGTAAATATGTTTACAATTAATAATGATCTGAATATTTAATCCAAAATCATAGAGGAATATTAGCTACGTATTGTTTACAAAATAAGTGTGACTAGTCAGTCCATTAATTTGATTTTGGACTAATTTCAGTTACAGAATACAAATATACATAACATATCAGTGAGAAAAGCCAGCACGCAATACAAATTATATATATGATTTCTACATA
This sequence comes from Megalonaias nervosa, assembly GCA_016617855.1. NCBI lineage: Eukaryota > Metazoa > Mollusca > Bivalvia > Unionida > Unionidae > Megalonaias > Megalonaias nervosa. Next base: position 33,160 of record JAECUM010010469.1, on the reverse strand, counting down.
TAACTACTTAATAGACAGCTGTTAAATTAAAAGATACATTAAGCTTCAGTATCAATGCTTCCTAGTTTTATAAATAGACTCCCTACTGTCAGTGTGATGTGTTTCACAGTATCAGTTATAGTGTAAGCTTATAGTGTAAGCTTAATCATTCAATTTTTAATTAGTTGTTGTTGTTGTTGTTGTTATGGGGCTTAACGCCATTTTTCAGCACACGATAGGCTATACATGGCGGCCAGTATTAATGGTGGAGGAAGAAACCGGGAAATCCCCGGAAAGAACCACCGACCCACGAGAAGCTACTGGCAAGCTTTCTCACATATCCACATTCGCCAAATCCTAGACTCGAACCCACGCAGACAGAGGTGAGATGGCAGTGATCGGTAATGGAGAGCGCTTTAGACCACTCGGCCACTCGGGGCCCCCAATTTTAATTAGAGCTTTTCAATTGCAGCTTGTACAACAGTTGACATAGAACAAATTCATCTTTTAAAAGGTACAGCCCATTTAATTTTTGGGGTGGGGGTGGGTGCAGTGATTTTCTTTTAAGCTTGAACATTTTTTTTCTGTAGTCTCAAGATAATTCATACTTTTTTCGAAATAATATTATGGATGTAATATATTGTTCTTTTGCTGTAAATTGGAACAAGATATTTTTCCAGTTATTGGTGGACCACTCTGGTGGCCTAATGATCAGAGCGTTGGACTCAGATGTGGGACGTCGTGGGTTCAAACCTCAGCCGAGTCATACCAAAGACTTTAAATAATGCTACTAACAGCTGCCTTGCTTGGCGCTCAGCATTAGGAGGTTAATGTTAGGACTGGTCAGGCAGGTGTCAGGATAATGTGGCTGGGTGGGACATCATTCTACATGTCTGCGGCATGATGCCCCAGTGCTGGACATCACTATAAAACTGCCAAACCACTGACATCGTATCCATATGACTAAAAAATTGTTAAAGCTACGTTAAAAATCCAAATCATACACATGTACACACATTTCCAGTTATTGGCAGTAACTTAAACCAAAATGTGTCAGCCTCTGCCCCAGAAAATTGAATTATTGATCACTGATATAATTGTAGTATACCATGGTCCATGTCAAGGTACATCCAGAAATACCATGGTACAAAGTTTGTCATGGTATACAGCTCTATCCCTTGAGGTACAATATCAAATACACAAGACCTGTACCTGCAGAAATGTTAGGACACTCAAAATCACCAATAAACAGCAGCATCAGAAATTGTGGGTATGACTAACGTGTTTTGGTGTGTCCACTACAAACAGTTGAAAACATTGTCCATCTTTTATTTTTTAATTCATGTTTTCATTTTGGGTACACCTAGCACAGATATGTGTCTTGACCAAAATTTTCACAAAACAGATCAATAGTTTGGTGGTTTTTTTTGTTGTAACAGCAAATTTTTCTTATATTAATGCTCTAATTTTCTGCTAAAATCAGTGGCACCAAATTAAAACCACCCGTATGGTGATCAACTTTACCAAATATTTTCGAGTGCCAAACATATCTAATATGTGGTGTTTTTTATTCTTCTCAGCTTTGTCTCGTTCTTACAACTTCGAAGAGTTTGATGATGCCTTGTCATACAAGTCAGCTAGATTTGATGACTATATGAAGGAGAACCAGTCACAAGACAAAACCAACCAATTTCATGTAGATCTACAAGGGAGGTAATATCTTATTCCATATCATTATCCCCATACTTTACCATCAAGATATCCTTCAACTGTTCCTTGGTATGACCTTCTGTCTTTCTCTCTGTGCATACCTTTTCCTGTCCAGCCATGTACAGGATGGGTTTCTCCTTTTAATACATTCCCTGATCACATAAATTTTAGGAATATAAGCCCCACTACTTCCTGAATCAAGCTATCCCAAAAATGAAATTTGTCTTTCTGTCTATAAAATATAGACAAAGGGCAATACCTCTTGCCATTACCTCCTATTACCACCTACAGGTGGCACCAGTTTAAATCTTCACTTGTGAACTGACAAGACATGGTTCATTTTGCCTCCTGAACGCAAGTGGATATTTGTGCTATTTATATTCCATCCATTGAGATTTTTGTTATTTTCAGATGTATTAAGGATTATTATATAGGTGGTATATATTGTTTTATTGGTGTCTGTCCGTAATTATGTGAATCATTTTCACCTATGCTGGCTTAGTTTCTGGATTCTCTGACCACATAGCTGTCCACATCAGCATTGTATTAGAATGAACTGAAGTTCAATTTTTTGCACACTATTTATCTCCCTTGGTATAGCTGTGTCTCTGATGATTAATTGCTTTAATTATAAGATCCATTTAACTTTGGTATGATTTAACACACGATTTTACAAAAGCTCTTATGAGCTTTTTTCTAACATATTTGAAGGTGAAATGAAAACAAACTAAAACACGATTTTGGAATTATATTAATGAAAGTATTTATGACATGCAAATGTATGCATTTCTTTTTTTTTTCTTTCTCTTTCTTACTTTGCCATTTTACAATCAACCGTGATCACTAAGTATGCTGAATGGAAAAATGTAAGACAGCAAGAAATATCATAACTTGGGTCTCATGCATTTACAAAGTGTACAATGTTGGCTACATTCAGCATGCGTGCCAGTTGGTTGGAGAATACACGGTCAACAGTTCTGATGCAATTTGATAGAAACCAGGAGTGATGTAAGAAATCAAAGGACTGAGGGTCCTGATATTTTGCACATAAGAAATGAAAGAACCGAGAGTTCTGATGTTTTTCATCATTCTTCTCATCGATGCTGTTGCAGCTGTTGAACTCTGATAATTTGGGGCAGTTTCCAAATTATGGGTGCATGGGGTTTATAAATAACTTGAATGACCATTTCTGCATCCTTCTGCTTACCTGTTTTAGGCAAGATTTTTGACACTCTGGGGAGTTCCACCTGATTCTAAGCAGCCCAGGTGGCTTAAGTTACCCATCATGTCCGAGCATGGTCATCAGGCCTGCAAGTCCAAGTGCATGGGGTTTTTATTTACTTGAATGAGCCATTCCATCTAGCTGCACCTCAGTTTTGATACTGTCTCTGCTGCCGACCATACCATCCAGCCATTCAGATCTTGATCTAAACTGTCTAGTGGCACTTTAGATTGGCTATTGACCATACTGTCCAGCCATGTGCCTCTTGAACCACCCTTCAGTTTTTGTGCAGCAACCATTGCTTATGCATGATCCACAATTCGCCCTCTGTGACTTATGCATGATCCACAATTAGCCCTCTGTGACTTTATGACTGGAGATCAGGAGATACAGAAATGTTCACTGCTTAACCCATCTGAATCTTATGCATATAGACAATTTGCTGTTCAGTTTCAGAGATAGTTGCATCAAGGATATAGGAAGCAAAGTTTCTCTACCCCCCTCTTTCTCGCCATTGACTCATGTTTGCATTGGCTTGGTCTCTTTCTGCCAGGAAAGTGGGCAATCCAGATTGTTTCAGACTGGCTTTGGTTCTTGTTTGCCAACCCCAACCCCTTTCATTCTCTCCATTCCCGAGGTACTTTTGGACTTGGTAAGAGACAATTTCGTAGCAATAGATGCAGAAGTAGGTGGTGGAGAATCCACATTTTGCAGATTCTTCCTTCAAGCCTTTCCTGGTTAGGCTGGCCAATGTCATTCAAGATGGAGACAGGAAGATCAGTTTACCTCTCCACCCATCTGAATGAATTTACCATCTGTTTCAATCTGATGCATGTTTTCATATTCCAGTCCATCTGTCCTTTTGGAAATTCCTGTGCTTTTTACGTACAGAGGAAACTTATCAGTTTTGACTCTCTCCACATTTGAACATAAGTCCTTCATGAAACTACTCCATTGTGTCAGAACATTTAGCCAGGATGTCACTGAGACCCCCTTCATACAAAAACCTGTTTCATGAGACCATTTTCTTTTAGCTTGCAGAGTCATTGAACTACATGCCCTTGTGTTGACCGAGCCTATCTTCAGCTTTGATCAGATGGCTTGGTTGACCTTGTGATGCAACCCAATTTTGTTGCCAGGAATTGGTTGCTGTAAGTGGGCATTCAGAATGTAATCATAGTCTCTCTCCTATATTGACACAGCCCAAGAGGCTGTCAAACAGGACCTGATACGTTCACTTAGACTTTATCAGAAGCAGTCTGAGCCAGTTTGTGAAGCTTAAAAATGCCTTTTTCTCGCAATTAAACCTGGGAATGAAGACACAACCCCTCAAGGCCTCTCATCATGTTTGTAATATGCTTGGCATACTCTGACAAATCACTAGAACCGAGTTTCCCAATGAAGATCTCTGTTTATGAGATGACGTAATTTATGTTAGCCTTGCCTTGACCATCATATTTCTTTCAAAGATATTGTCGAGACCATCACTTCAACATTCTAGAGTTTTTTTGCTGAGACTTGGCTCCACAGCTACAAACTCTGGATCAAGTAGATTCAGTTACACCAGACCCAATCGACACCATCACAAACCAGACCCAATCGACACCATCACAAACCAGATCCAATCGACACCAGCACAAACTTATGGACAAACACCCAGTCCAGTCTTCACTGGATTCACCTAGAAATTTTATTCAGTAAGATCTCATTTTTTCTTCTTTCCAGACATAAGCCACATTGCCCTCGATTATGCTGCTCAAAAATAGGAGAGTGGGTTAATTTTCTTAAGGGGAATCCAATATTCTCCCCTTGGACATTACTTGAGCTATTGGTTAGATGCTCAACATTTCCTCTACCTATTACAGTATTTTCCTAACATTAATGTGACTGGGGAATGTATTCAAATGAGAAAGAAATTTTGTTAGTAGAATTTAAAAATATCCTCCCATCCTCCTTGCAAAGCAAGCATCCTGTTACATGGTGTTCCTCTCAGCGACAACTGGCACCACCTTTAGTTGGCAGGTAGAGGTAGTGAGCAAGGGTTGTTGCCCTTTTTCTATATTTTAAAACAGAGAGACAAATTTTGTCTTTGGGAGGGCTGGATTCTGGAGGTATTAGGGCATAATTTGTTGATGTTAATTTGGTTAGGTAAATATTCTAGGAGAAACATAATTTACTAAAAATTTGCTTTAATTTTTGGTTAGCTCCCCAGTTTGCTTCAGGAAAGGGTCAAAAGTCAAAGGTAACAAAATGTAGATGAGCTGGGTTTTTAAAATATTTCTTGATGAAACTTTATAGATGCAGGCACTCCTGTATGACCTTAGGTTACAGTGGGGTTATGATTGAGGCTGGGATAAAATGTGATGACAGGGTTCATATGGTCTTTGCAGGTCTTTGACAGTTTGGGAAAAATGAGGTAGCATTTTCAAGGCCTTGAAAGTTTGGGAAAAATGAGCAGATTACCCTGAGGTCTTTAAAAGTCTTTGAAAATCAAAATAAACCTAAACATTTTAATTCCTTTCCATAATCACAAATAAAATTGTCCAAGGTTGTTAGATTCGGATTTTGTCAAGTTTTCCTGGTTTCTTTCTTTTGATGACCAATTAAATTTCATTTCATCATTAAACAATATTGTAGTATTTTGCATTTGTTGTTTTCTCATAGAACATAACTTTTATACAAAATATTTGCAAAAATAGGTCTTGGAAATCAATGTTTGTGGTCTTTGAAAGTTTGGGAAAAGTCTTTGAATTTATCATTCAGAATTCTGTATGAACCCTGGATAAAAAGCAGAGATATTTGCCATGGTGGCAGCTCAAGTTTCATTTTGCATTTAGATCTACCCCCTGTGATGAAGCTTTATACATTTTTGACAAAATGTTCTTTTGCTTTGCTTGCTCATGCATCTGCTGCTGTTCAGGGACCTCGAGTGGCTGAGTGGTCTCAGGCACTCACCTTTACCTATCACTGCCATCACACGTCTGTCTGCGTCGGTTTGAGTCTCAGGATCAGCCAATGTGGGTATGTGGGAAAGTTGCCAGTGGCTTCCTGGTGAATCTTACTGGGGTTTTCCTGGGCTCTTCCTCCATCAATTATACTGGCCCCATATAATGACTTTCTTGCTCTGAGAAATGGCGATGAACGCCACAACAACACCAGCATCTGCTGTTCATATAGTGCATTAATTAATGTCACTATTTGTAGAGAAGTTCACTTTCAATTTTTTTCACTTAGTGCAATATTCTATTCTTAATAGATGTCGCTTTATGTAGAGGAGTGCACTGTCAATTGTTCATTAAGTACAATGGCCTATCATTAATTGATGCCACTTTATGTAGAAGAGTCAATGTTTTCATTAGGTACATTGGTTTGCCTGTATTGATTCCAGTCCATGCATAGGGGTTCTCTGTTAATGTTTTAATTTGGGCTATTTGCCATTTTGCCAGCATGCATGATTGTGTGGCAAGAAGATGCATGTCATCTAGTTTCCATATGAATTTTACGTGTTTGCAAGCCATAAGTTCTCATACACATGTCTTGTAAAGTAAGATTAATACATATGCTAATTGATACACAGTTATTAACACCTATCTACATGTCATTAACAGTGAATGCTTGCTAGTTTAAATTTTGTAGGAATAAAATGTAAAATTAAACCTTGAGAATTAGAAAGAAGGTGAGAACAAATGGCAGATAATGACAGTTGACCTTTTTGCCACAAGTAATCATTTGATATGACTGCCTGATTTCAGCAAGTCATCATTTGATATGACTGCCTGATTTCAGCAAGCCATCATTTGATATGACTGCCTGATTTCTGCAAAGTCATTATTTAATAAGACTGCCTGATTTCAGCAAGTTACCATTTAATATCATTTTGTGAAAAAAACATACGATCTTGTCATCATTTGATATGACTGCCTGATTTCAGCAAGTGATCATTTGATATCATTTCGTGATAAAAACATTTGATATTGTGTTTTGATCCTTTAAACATCAATATGTAACGAACAATTTCTGTTTTATGAAAAAAATTAGTAAGAGTGCTTTCTACATACATTTTTGAACATTTACACTGCAGTGCTTGCTTTTTTCATCATAAAACCAGTTTGAAACTGCATGTAAACCTGTCAGTGAGTTAATAATGGCAGACATGGCTGTGTAGAGAAAGTGCCCTATCCATTGACTGTTTTATACAATTCGTTGGGCACATAGATTAAAGAAAATATACAGTTCACAGAAAGCAAGGTCTAAAGATTATGTGATAGAAGATCTGTATTAAAAATCAGAAACTTATTGGACAGTGCTATACTTATTGGACAATGCTATACTTATTGGACAATGCTGTACTTATTAGACAATGCTATACTTATTGGACAGTGCTATACTTATTGGACAATGCTGTACTTATTAGATAATGCTATACTTATTGGACAATGCTATACTTATTGGACAATGCTATACATATTAGACAATGCTGTACTTATTGGACAATGGTGTACTTATTGGACAATGCTGTACTTATTAGACAATGCTACACTTATTGGACAATGCTGTACTTATTGGACAATGCTGTACTTATTAGACAATGCTATACTTATTGGACAATGCTATACTTATTGGACAATGTTGTACTTATTAGACAGTGCTGTACTTATTAGACAATGCTATACTTATTAGATAATGCTATACTTATTGGACAATGCTATACTTACTGGACAATGCTATACTTATTAGACAATGCTGTACTTATTAGACAATGCTATACTTATTGGACAATGCTGTACTTATTAGACAATGCTATACTTATTGGACAATGCTATACTTATTGGACAATGCTGTACTTATTAGATAATGCTATATTTATTGGGCAATGCTATACTTATTGGACAGTGCTATATTTATTGGACAGTGCTATACTTATTGGACAATGCTATACTTATTGGGCAGTGCTATACTTATTGGACAGTGCTATACTTATTGGACAATGCTGTACTTATTGGACAATGCTATACCTATTGGACAATGCTGTACTTATTGGACAGTGCTATACTTATTGGACAGTGCTATACTTATTGGACAATGCTATACTTATTGGGCAGTACTATACTTATTGGACAATGCTATACTTATTGGACAATGCTATATTTATTGGGCAATGCTATACTTATTAGACAATGCTATATTTATTGGACAGTGCTATACATATTAGACAATGCTATACTTATTGGACAGTACTATGTTGTGGCAGCCAAGACATACCATAAGGTCTAGGTTCTTTCTTGTAACATCGCTCAGTTTTGTTAAAATATGACAAAAGCAGGAAAGTAAATAATATTGAACAATACATTATTATAACGGTAAGTATGTAGACAAAAATAAAAACCCTAAAGTTGCATTCCTGTTGATGGATTTTCATAACAAAGCTGTGGGTGTGAGTGGTGATATTAAAAAAAATCCTGTTTCTAAAAGTGGAGGCCCCTATGCAGCAAAGAGCAGTTTTATTCTTGACTTTGTACCAGTTCGGTTGGAAAGGAGATAGTTCCTTCATATATTGACTTCATATGCTTCATTTCATCAGCGATGAATAGCTATGGTAATGTTTTATTAGTATTATGTATATCTATATTTTTTGAAACTCCTGGTACATGGGTATATTTAATGTTTATAATTTTCATTCATGCTTGTAAACTGTATAGAATATCTTTTGTTATAAATTGTACATGACTTGGCTCTGTTAAGAATGCAAATTGTGTAGGATCTATTAATAGATGTATACATACGTGTTGATAGTTAGTTGTTGTTGTTGTTGTTGTTGTTGTTGTGGGGCTTAACGCCATTTTTCAGCACACGATAGGCTATACATGGTGGCCAGTATTAATGGTGGAGGAAGAAACCGGGAAATCCCCGGAAAGAACCACTGACCCACGAGAAGCTACTGGCAAGCTTTCCCACATATCCACATTCGCCGAATCCTAGACTCGAACCCACGCAGACAGAGGTGAGATGGCAGTGATCTGTAACGGAGAGCGCTTTAGACCACTTGGCCACTCGGGGCCCCTTATAGTTAGTAATAATAATAGTAATAATAAGACTTAAAATGGCCATGAATAGCTATGGTAATGTTTTTCAGCAGCGATAAAATTAAACATTTTGATGCTATTAAATTTTTAGATGTTGGATATATTTACAGTTCCATGTGCTAATAGTTATAGAACTGTCTAGCACAGACTCAGTGCAGTTGCTTCAACAAAAGCATATATGCCCAAATCATTCATGGTTGGTCAGGGCCAGCAGTCATGTATTAAAAATTAAAATTTCTTACATATATCTCAAGATGTTTTTCTCTTATTTGTCCTTCAAAATAACACAAGAGATGACAAGAATGTCATATATCATTTATTTTAACTATAAAATTTTTTTGTTTGTTTTGGAAACAAAGAAGTTCTTATAGCTACTTTTATTTGTGTGAAAGTTTGCATATTTGTAGGCATTTTATTTTTGGTATTTTATTTCATAGATTAGCTTTTGTAAATATTCCCCCCCCCCCTTTTACAAAAACTAAAAATATGCCAACAACTGAAAGTTCTGTCTTCAGTGTTTAAAAAGATACTGCCACCAGTTGACCTTGGGAACCACAACAAATTGTGTAATATTGTATACCATGGTATTTAAGAACATACTGTAATTCATACCACTGTATGCCACATACTGTAATTCATACCACTATATGCCACATACTGTAATTCATACCACTGAATGCCACATACTGTACTAAGGACCAGCAATGTAATATTCTCGGATAGGGGCCAGATACATTTTTAAAACTTTCCTTCTGTCAGTAACTAGAAAAATATTTTGCTCTGTTTTATAGCAAAATAACACAGTATTTTCCCCAGTTTAATGGTCACTTCCTTATATATGTATTAGGTGTGTTTGGTAAGTGTTTGCTAATTGTTGTACAAGTTGAAATCTAACACTATAACAAAAGTACATTGACTAGTATTTACACTAGATACTGCTGACATTGAGAGCTTGTTGATAAAAATAGGAAGTGTTGACTCAGAAGCCTTCAATTTACTACATTATTATTATAATAGGCAGGGAAGCTTTGAGTGGGATCTCAACATGTTTGGTAGACAGAGCCAGTAAACACAAAACACTATTACTCAACAAACAAGAAAATATATGGTGGACTTGAGAAATGAAGTAAATTTCAAACAGAAAACAGCTGCTCTCCTGAAAGTCTTAAGGCGACTCACCATCTTAAAAAGGAACACTTGTACTAAACACATTAACATATGCTGGTAAAAAACTAAAACATGATATTTTTTCATCTGCAAGTTTTCCAAATGTTGGATTTGGCCTGAATATTTTTCACAATATTCCACTTGGCCACCAAGTTGACATGGGTCAAACAACTGATTAAAGGGTTGTAAATATAAATACTGTATACATTAAAATCAATGCAAAATACAACCTTTAGAATTATTTTGTTAGGAAAAATGAAGACATGCTGTTAATATCATTCAATTCCTAACAAGATTGCTCAGGAATTTCTATAGATTCTTAAGTTGCCAATGGAAAACATTGAAGTACCAGTACAGTGAAAAAGTACAAACCACCAGGAAAAGATACCATGGTAGATAGGTATACCGGTGATACTGCACACTTCTAACCACCAGTATGAACACAAATGAAGTACCTGACAAAATCAATCCCCAATACCATGTTTTCTACACCAGGCCAAGCAATAATTGAAACATTCCTATATGAATGATCTTTTGCTTAAATCACAGTCCATTAGGCATCACTGCGGGTCAGTGATTATGTTACATAGAAAATGTCAACATTATAACTTCCCCTGGCTGTATGCAATCAGCTGATTGTGGCAATTTATGATGTAGAATGAACAAAAACTGCTTAAGATAAAATGTTTGGTTTAATCCCAGCATATATTTGCTTTCAAGTCAAGTTCAGCTGCAGAAAACATAGACCAAGATCTGCATAATGCGCTGACCAGTGGGAGTCTGTATTGTTTGTTTTACTGATTTCTGTTACTGTTACTCACAGCAAACTGCATAGACCCAGATCTGATGGTGCAGTTTGCAGTGGCAGATATGGTACAGTTTGCAATTGAACTGGATTTTTACACGAGTACATATGGTGTCCGTAGCTATAAAGAATGCTGGACTTGTCATGAAATTTTTTGGACTGCTTAAGTGGCCTAGTGGCTAGTCTTGGGTTTGAACCCTGGCCGAGTCATACCAAGGACTTACAAAAATGGTACTAACAGCTGCCTCTCTAGGCACTCAGCATTAAGAGGTTTGTGTTAGGACTGGTTGGTCTGGTGTCAGGATAATGTGCCTGGGTGGGACATCATGCTAAATGTCTGTATATCTAAATCAGGGTAGGTATAGGTAGTTTTTTTTTAAAAAAACATTATATATGTGTGTTGTTGTTGTTGTTGTTGTTGTTGTTGTAGGGTTTAACGCCATTTTTCAGCACAAGATAGGCTTTACATGGCAGCCAGTATAAATGTTGGAGGAAGAACCCTTTCTTACATAACCACATGGGTTGAATCCGAGACTTGAATCCACACAGACAGAGGTGAGATGGCAGTGATCTGTAACTGTGAGCGCTTTAGACCACTTGGCCCCATTTATATATATATACATTATATATATATATATATATATATATATATATCTATATATATATATAACTTATATATATATATATATATATATATATATATATATATATATATATAATGTTCTAAGCACTTCAAGTACTGGGCTAAACCTCTCAGCTAGCTCATTTATTCAATTAGCAACGAAAAACATAGATGGTTTCCCGATTGGAAACATATTTTTTTTACTTTAATAAACAGAATGTTGTTCATCAAGCTTTACAAAGGACATAGCATCAGAGGGCAGTGGTAAGGGTCAGTTAAGTACAATTCTACTTTTGATTCAGTATCACACCCTGTGTAGCCTTACATGGGAAATGCAGATACAATACATGAATGTAAATCTTAACCCTTGTTAGGCTCCAAGATGGGTACAAAGTACAGACATCATTTTTTGTTAGCAAACAGGGTTGTGGTAAAGCAATAATAACAGCAATACATGTTACTTGAATCACTGGTCATTTTACACTGCTTCAAATTAAGTTTGATTTTTGGTCAAATGCAATAATATTGTTGTCAATTATACAGAGAAAATTGAATCAATTGAAAGCTACTTGATAAAAGATCTTTTAGAAACCTGTCCATGGTTGGGGAAATCACAGTAATTAAATCTTTAGCCTTGCCTGTGTTTGTTCACTGTTTGATGGTACTTGTTGACCTTCCAAAAGAAATCATGGCAACATATTCATGTCGTCTTTTTTCACTTCCATTGGAAAAGGTGACAAAATTAAAAGCAAATTTTCTAGTCAGTAACTATCAAGATGGTGGGCTGAAAAGGCCAAATACTGTTTTGTTCACACGGACTTCAGATCATCTGAATAAAAAAAAACCAATTGATTCGTTCAACCATTCACCATGGAAGCTTTTTATAGACATACTTGAAGAATTTGTAGGGGTCACTGTTTTTGTTTCAAGAAAGAATGGCTTCACATAGTTTCACAGAAATTTAATTTAAAATTTAAAAATGTCTGGAAAGAAGGTGTGCTTTACATAGACAGAATTGGATGGCTACACCACAACAACCCCTTAGCAAATATTTATCAACACCATTCTGATATAATAAACATATTAAGATAAATCTTTTGAAAGACATGGTGTGAAAAGTGTGTATTTTTGAATTAATGACACAATTTAGGAAGTTAGCATGTTCCTTACATGCAGTGAGTTCATATAAAAATTTAATATGAATATTACTTGTGTAGAATTCTATGGAGTTCTTGATGCGATACAAAGAACTCAGAAAAACGTCATTAGGACTGCCTGAAAGTTAGAATCTCCATTACATGAAAATATTGATCTTCTCAGGAAGCAGGACAACAGTGCATCAGAGGATAAAAGATTAAAGATTTCCAGTTAAGACGTCATATGAAATGAAATTGAACACATTTTAAATTAAAGCTACTCACATGAAGGTTGGGAACCAATACTCGTCCTTCCCTTCTCTACTGTTGAGGATACACTTGGGACTTGAGAGTTTTCAATACAGTCAAAACAATTCTCGGTACTAAAACTAGATTGTTTAAATGAAAGCCTCTAGATGAGCATTATGGCCATTTTGTTAATGAATCTGAAGAGATGCTGCTTCATTTAAGTTTAGGATGTCATTTTGTGAAAACAATATTGAAAAATTTTAGGTAAGTTTTGTTGTTGTTGTTGTTGTAGGGTTTAACACCATTTTCCAGCACAATATAGGCTATACATGGCAGCCAGTATAAATGGTGGAGAAAGAACCCGGGAAACCCCAGAAAGAACCACCGACCCACGAGAAGCTACTGGCAAGCTTTCTCATGTACCCACATTGGCTGAGCCCGAGACTCGAACCCATGCAGGTCAGTTCTGAGAGACAAGCGTCATACAGAAATAGACTTAACAGAAGTTATATATTACTTGGAATTAGAACTTCACCAGAATCAGAGATCATTAATGTATACTTAATTTAAAAATATATGTAAAATTAAAAATTGCATTTCATGTACTTGCTCTGAATAAATAAAATTTTATAAACATCTAGAATTATATTTTGCATACTCATCTGCAACAGCAGAAAAAAAAACAAGAGAACGGTAGGAAAAGATTAATGCCACACTTACAGCTGTTCAGTAATTAGTTACATAAAAAACAAATAAGTGTATGCAGGTATTTATGTGTGTTATATGCATATCTGATTATACTTGTATATATATATATATATATATATATATATATATATATAGAGAGAGAGAGAGAGAGAGAGAGAGAGAGAGAGAGAGAGAGAGAGTAAAACCTGTCTTGAAAGACCCCTGCCATGTGAGACCACCTATCTTGAGAGACCATATTTTTTTGTATTTTTGGCAAAAGAGGTGGTCTTTCAAGATAGCTTCAGCTGTATCTTTCAGGATAGCTTCAACTGTATATATATTGAAAATTAACAATTTACTTTGTATCTATATATGTATATAACTTACCCCCGCCCCAAACAAAAAAAACCTCACCAAAAACACAACAAATTGTTTAGCATGTCACCATAGGAAAATCAACTAAAACATCAACCAACACTGTTAGACCTGGTCTCAAAAGGACCAGGACTGAATCAACCAACACTGTGAGACCTGGTCTCAAAAGGGCCAGTATTAAATCAGCCAACACTGTTAGACCTGGTCTGAAAAGAACCAGGATTAATTCAACCAACACTATTAGACCTGGTCTCAAAAAGGACCAGGATTAATTCAACCAATGACTCAGATGAGGAAACTCGTCTATGTCACAGAAATTGGCCACAATTTCTCATCATTGAATCAAATGATGAGAATCAAAAACTAATCAAACTGTCAAATTTTATGATATCTAAAGCACTTCAGGGCAAAGAAGTACAAAAAAACCCCCATAGTTTCGGCCTGTGACAAATAATTGTACTTGTAGAATATAGTGGTAGATCTCATTCTAATCATCTTTGTCACTCAAAGCAGTTTGTGGAGGTACATGTTAATTTATTGTCACACAAATCTCGCAATTCATCAAGAGATATTGTTTGCTTGGTGAGACATAGATGCCCAATAATCACAGCTCTCAGAATATGACACTAATGAAGCAAATGAACGTTTGCCATAATGGCAAGATGATTCCCACAAACACTTGTATTCTCACATTCAAATCCACTATTTTGCCTACATCGGTCAGAGTTGATTCCTGCAAACACTTGCATTCTCACATTATACATACACTATTTTGCCAACATCGGTCAAAGTTGATTCCCACTTGTATTCTCACATTAAACATACACTATTTTGCCAACATCAGAAAAAGTTGATTCCTGCTTGTATTCTCACATTAAACATTACACTATTTTGCCAACATCGGTCAAAGTTGATTCCCACTTGTATTCTCACATTAAACTTACACTATTTTGCCAACATCGGTCAAAGTTGATTCCCACTTGGATCCTCACATTAAACATACACTATTTTGCCAACATCGGAAAAAGTTCATTCCTGCTTGTATTCTCACATTAAATATTACACTATTTTTCCAACATCAGTCAATGCTGAGAAATTAAATAACCCTGTCAAGCCTTTTCTAATCCTTTGCACTGTTTTATGTGCCAGAAATGCCACAGACATGGCTGCAAGAGGAAATCAGTATTTTCCAGGAGGCCTGAAGATTACCACTACGATCGTAATTGGATATTAGGCCTGTCGCCAATGCTGTCACCTTGCTCATAGGCAGGAGGGTCAAGATGGATCATCCTCTTTAGAGAAATCTCATGTGCAAATTGCCAGGCAGAACATTTCTCATACTTTACAGCCTGTCTAAAGTGGTAGCTTGAGATCGAGATCCGACATGTGAAACTGTTGTTGTTGTTGTTGTTGTTGTTGTGGGGCTTAACGCTATTTTTCAGCCCACGATAGGCTATACATAGCGGCCAGTATTAATGGTGGAGGAAGAAACCGGGAAATCCCCGGAAAGAACCACCGACCCACGAGAAGCTACTGGCAGGCTTTCTCACACATGTGAAACTGAAGAAAGGCATTAGTTTTCCTGAGGCCAGGAAATATGTGGGAACCACAGCTCCACTTACCACTGCTGGTAAATCATATGCCAATACAGCCAAAGTGGAGAAAAAAATTCCACAAGTGCACTTCCTATGCAGACAGATGTTACCTTGCCATAAAGTCAAACCAAATTCAGTCTTGATGCCACCAAAACCCATGCTAGCAGGTGCCCAAACTGATAGTGAAGTGGACTATTCAGATAATCAGTGTGTTTGTTTAGCAATTAGGACATCTAATGCTACAAACAACAAAAAAAAAAATTCCCAATAACAACAGCAAAGAAATCGAGTTCAAGAAAAGATTAGCAAACCACTGTTCCCACTGCATGCAGAAGATTCCCAACTCTCCTACCAAGATACTGGTTAATATGTTTCACCAAAAGATCAGCAGACAGCTGGTTGATACATGCTTTAAACTAAACATAGAGACGATTAAAGAATCTATTAGACTTCCCAAAGGTTCTCATCAGACATTTTTATAGGTTTCGAAGTCAAGAGAGTGTGGGCACTAGAGAGCCCCCCACCCCCATTTGATATTGCACCAGGGTAGCTTCCAGAAGTCCTAATAAATTCATAAATAAGATCTCTGACACAATAATACAATGAAATTGCTGAGGATTAAAAGCAAATATTGATGAAGGTAATCTTCAGTTTAAAGAACATGATCCAATAGCTCTTTGTTGTCAGGAAACTTTTTTAAAAGAAATCGATAGTCAGTCTTAAAATTATACCACATACAGCAGCTTTTCAAGAAATACCAATAAGGTCGCTGGAGGAGTGTCCATCATCTTTAATGACAAAACTCCTAACACCTGATGTACCACCTGAGATAATCTTTGACTTTTTCAAGGAATGCAGTTTTTACAAGAAATTTAAATTATATTTTAAGGATTTTGCATGTGTAACTTTATTGTTTACACATTTTACATAATTTTAACATCTTTACCATGTTTACACTTTGTATTTTATCTTTTCGTACTTAAATAAACATGTAAAAGTTTTATTTTCGTAAATATTTTGCTGAGGTGTTATAAAGCACTATTAATTACTTGCATGCATGCGTAAATATATACATTCATATATACATACATACATACATACAGGACATTTATATGCATGCATACATACATACATACATACATATATACATACATACAGGACATTTATATGCATGCATACATACATACATACATACATTCATATATACATACATACATACATACAGGACATTTATATGCATGCATACATACATACATACATACATACATACATACATACATACATACATATATACAGGACATTTATATGCATGCATACATACATATGCAACCTAGACAGTCACCCCATCTCTGCCAATGTTTGTGATGTTTGGTTATCAGCTACCATTCCTGTTGACATTGGATAGTTTATTAATCCCACTGGACCAACCACTGCACTAGGAGAAAATGCCATGACAATGGATTGCTTTTAATAGCTATCAGAGAAAGACTTCTTCCAGTTACTAGTTACCAGACCAACACCTATGCAGGCCAGCATCATGGAGGTGAGCAGCAGTGGATGGAGACGAACTCAGAAAAGACTTTTATTAGACTCCTCATCCTCATGTGAATTGTCCAGGTGACTTCCTATAGCATGTATTGGTCAAAAAATGATTTTGTAGGAAATATTTGGTTAAATCAGACATAGTCAGTTGGTAAGATTTGAAAAAACTTCGCCAGGATCTCCATATAGAAAATCAGACCCAAATGAGCCTCTTAGAAAGACCAGTCCAGTTGTTGATATGATTACCAGAACTTTCGTGTCCACATTTAGACCAGAACAGAATGAGAATGTTGATTACGCAATGACCAAGTACAAGGGTAGTTGTTCTGTGATGGAGAATGTGCCAGCAAACTCTGTAAAGAGAGAAATGAAGGCATGGATGTGTTGTGACTCGGGAATAGATTATGTTGTTAGTTTTAATATCCAACTGGGATGGTTTAATGATGATAAATTCAAGTGCTGGCATTCAGAGCAGTAAAAAATTCTGTAAGAGGATATGTCACCACACTTACATGGACAGAATTTTCACCAGCGCTGTTTTGTTCAGGACCTTTTAGGCCAGTGGAGTCAATACTGTGACTGTGAAATCCAACTGGACAGATTTGCATCAGGATCTGTGTCACCGTGAAATCCAACTGGACAGATTTGCATCAGGATCTGTGTCACCGTGAAATCCAACTGGACAGATTTGCATCAGGATCTGTGTCACCGTGAAATCCAACTGGACAGATTTGCATCAGGATCTGTGTCACCGTGAAATCCAACTGGACAGATTTGCATCAGGATCTGTGTCACCGTGAAATCCAACTGGACAGATTTGCATCAGGATCTGAAGAGAACCATCAGGTTACATAGAGGATTAAGCCTTTTCTACCAACATGGCAACTTGGTTGCAACTGTTTGCAAGGAATCTAAATTGGCAAGGTATTTTGTTAAAGCTGACATGCCTACTTTTTGTCTCATGTTTGTGCATATTTCTGTATTTGTGTACACCTATCTTTCTACTACAAATACATGTGTATACACACACACACACACACACACACACACACACACACACACACACACACACATACAGATGTACCATAGTTATTCTAATAGAAATCCCCTTTCCAGTAAACCCCCTTTTTCCACATAGAAAAAGAAATTCCTACCTTATCAAGGCTTATGGATCCATATACAGTGTGACCCCGCTATAACACGGTAGTTGGGAGCCATAGAACCCGACCGTGTTATAGACTGAACCGTGTTATAAGCAACCAGGTCAGTTAGCAGAAGAAAATGATGCATGTACCCGAAACAATGTGCATGGGTGGGGGTAGGTAATAAATGTGGGAGCAAAAATACGTGCTTCATTGGCACAGTTTTCATCTTAAATCGATGGATATTAAATGAGAAATACACCTGTAGTGAAAACAGAGAAGGCATTTGTAATGTTTTACTTTATTCAGAGAACAACGCTTTGGTACATATACATGTATACTGTTTATAGATACATGTCTAATGCATAGCAATGAATAAAGTATCAACACTGTGTACTCACCCGCAAATCACGTCACCTACATTGAATCCACAATACAAGTAATTCCATCGAAAATATGCACACACAGATTTAAAATATTCAATAATTTTGTCACAGGTCATATAGGTCTGCATTCAGTGGAAAAAAATAGCACAATCACGTAATGAATGATGAAGCACATTTACTTTTAAGTATGTCTGAAGTCGGTAAAAGTTTACGTTTTAAGCGCTGTCGGTAGAGTTCGTAAGCATTAACTTTTTTCCTGTAAAAAGGAAACTTTCACGGCACAGTACAAATGTTCCAGTCACATTGGAAAATGAAACAATCCATCAGATTCCATTGCTTTTATTTAAGTTCGATAATGGCTTCCTTTGAAGAAAAGTTCTTTGTTTTTATTGAAGATTGTAGTTGGCTTTCTTTAATGAAGGGTGCATGCATTATTGAAGTCATTGCTAAAGGACAGCTTTGGAGAATGAAAGAAATGCCCGTTTCTTATTGTGGCGGCAACATCAAAAAATTGTATTGCATGATTGAGACTGATTTTTTTTCCCATTTGCTCAGTACATTTTCATAACAATCAGTGCTTCAAAGGTAATGTTTTCTTTAAAATTTCAGCTACTATTTTATCTGGGTACATTTTTTTTTTTTTTTACATTTATGGTAGTGGAGTGATGCTGCCTTCCACGCATGAGTCAGAAATTTAAAGAAAGGGTTAATCGACGATAGAGACACAGGTGTTCTGGTCTGATGACAGGGATTACTACAGAAAACATGAATGTTCTGAAGGATTTAATTCTGAGTGAAAAAATGAGGAATTTTACTTACCATCCACATACAAATGTCAATCTGTGTAAATATATTAATTACTAGCGGATTATGATATAACAATGCACTGTTAAGATGGTTTGTCAATGTGGACAAATAATTTGTTTATGTAACAATAGATAAATTTCAGTGCATTTTATATCAACTTTATGGCTTCCTTTCATGGGGCCTCTGAATTTCTCCACTCCAAACCAATGGTTATATATACAGGTTTAAACAGCCAACAATGTCGCCAATAAAAAAAACCGCCAGATCGTCAATGTTCCCACTAAGGTGCGCGGCTATGCGGCCATGCAGCTCATTAGAAAATGCCGCGCAGCAGTTTCAAAATTTCGCACACAAGTTTTGGTAGCAAATACATATGCCGCGCAGCAGTTTCAAAAATTCCGCTCACACAGGAAAAATATTAGAGGGAACGTTGCAGATGGTATATTTTGCCGCCAATAAGGGGAAAAAAAATCGCAATTTGCGACATTGGTGAAGCCCTGCGCGATTTCTGAAAAATTTTTTACACGTTATTTTTTGTACTTTTAAGAAGAAAACACTATTTTTTCGTGTATGAGAAAAATGCATATAAAATTTAAGTAGCCACGCCATGATTGTCTTGTATTATTCATATGCGATCTCTTCCCTAAAATGATAATAAACTTTTTTTTTTCTTCATACTTTTAAGAAAGAATATTTTTTTCGTGTACGAGAAAAATACATGTATATGAAATTTCGGGAGCCACACCACGACCGTGTTATATCCGACTTCGTGTTAAAACGGAGCGTGCTATAGAGGGGTCACACTGTATATCCATTATGGTATGTCCAGATAAATAAAACAGTATATAAGTAATCCAACGATGGTTAGAAAAATCAAAACAACTTAATTTTATGAATGTTTTCAGTCAAACGGTGATGTACGCTCTTCAGTACCATCCCTTGGAAATTGCACCGCCCCTAGTGTGTCTGTTAGAATAACTATGGTACATACAAACCTGAAAATTTGAAAATAAGCAGTGGTTTATATGTAATCATTTTGTTTGGTTTATTTTCAAGGATGCTTTATTTTGGAGTTTAGGTTATTTTCAGGTAAATAAATTTGTAGGCAATGGGACATTTGTCTCTGCACACCTAAAATATATAGATATCACAAGGAAAAAAAACATTTTTAATTATTGATTTAGGATCAATAATTGATGAGGAATATGTTCTCATTTAATTGATACATGGTTTTACAATTTGATGTTCACATGCAGTCAAACCTGTCACTTGTGGCCACTCATGGGAAAAGGCAAAATGGACACGGCACACAGATGACTCTTTGCACACAGATTCACCTATTAAAACTATCAGATTTTTGAACAAGCACCATGTGCCAAGTATCATGATCATCATTATTATTATTATTATTAAATCATAAAGGAAATCAAGATTCTTGAATGTGCACTGTTCAACAAAAATCATAAATTATGCCTATATGTTGTTTACTCTCATATCTGTGTTCCATGCATGCTTACTTTACTGGGATCACTTTTTATTCATCCTATAAATGAAATCATCACTCACATAAAATATACACCAATCTTAGCCTGCTTATGATTTAAAAACTATATTGGGATTAGTCAGTTGAGGTCAAAGGACAGTTGGCTTATGTGAGAAGTCTGTGGTGAACAGGAAATTGAAAAAGCTCTTAACAGCTAATCTTTGAGACACATAAATCAAAACTACACTTGCCTTTACAGAAAAGTTTTGAATATTGAATTATCACCACCCGTAATGCAACTCGTATCTCTTCTTCAGAAACAGCTTGAATTTACAGGCAAATAGATGAAGATATCTAACTACACATGTTGCATGGGCACAAAAGGTGACTTCCATTTCTGCTGTCATAACACAACTACTGTTCACACCATCCAGCAAATGAATCGCTTTGACCGTGTACCTTAATGATAACCAACTGCCTTGCTTTTGAATATGACAGTTACATTCTCGAGTTACACTATCAACATGACTGGAGTTTGGTAAGCACGAACAAGATAAGAAATATATTGCTCATTAATTCACATGAGATTCTTTTATCTAAATAATGCCTTCCTCATGAAGCAAAGAGACTTAGTGGTCAGTGCTGTAGTTATGTGCCCATGACCACTTTAGGCAATGAGAACATTGTTTTGGTTAGTAAATACCTGGCTGCTGACTGCAGAAATTTGGGGACCATTACATACAAGACATTTATGTAGGAAATTTGCCATGGGAAATTTAGAATGACCATTGTGAGCAGGTGACCATTAAGTAAAGATGACCATTAGAACTGGTTTGACTGTATAATAAAGATTTGTGTTCCTTTCCTGATGTTACCATATGAGCTTGTTTATAAGTCAAGTCCAACTGCATGCAACATCCACAGTGATCTGCTATCCCATAATGCACCAGTAGATCAGTGTTTATGTTGTTTGTTCTACTGATTACTCCAGATGAACTGCATAGACCCAGATCTGCCTGTGTGTAAAGCAATGGCAGACCTAGGTCTATGCAGTTTGCAGTTAGACTTCACTTATAAACAAGAGTAGAAGGTACAAGTTGTTTTAAGGTGATAACAAGACTCTTTAAATGTTGAAATATATCGAGCATTTTTAATTTTGAGGCTGTCCTAATTTCAAGAGTGAAATTTTGTAGGAATATGTCAGCTTTTCTTCAGGTAGGCTTACTTTTAAAGCTGGCTTAATTTCAAGAATAAAATCATGTAGGAATTTGTTGGCTTTCTTGCAGGTAGGCTTACTTTTGAGGCTGGCTTAATTTCAGATTTCTAGGTTGTGTACAGAAACACATTGATAAACAAAGTAAACAAATATATAATCCTTTGTTAATTGAAGATAAATATTTATTAACCATTTCTATTCTTTATTTGGAATAAAGATAGATATACGTCTTGCATTTTTGTTTTAGAATTGAATCGTTGACAGGCATGAGAAGAGAGACATTTCAGGACCACTCATTCTGAAGTATGCATTCAGTCATGGGTAGCATTTCACCTATGGAAGTCTTATGAACTTGATTTTGTATTCTTGGGTACAAATAAAATATTTATCTCCTGACGAGTAAAAACTACTTTCAACATTTCATACATAACAGGTACCATGTTCTGTTCTGAGTCAGCAGTTTTGTATTTATTTACATACACCTTTTATGCTTTATCAATATTTTTAGCTTTACTGAATAGGGATTTATTAAGGCTCTGTTCATTGCATCAGAAAATATCAATGTATTATGGGTGTGTGATAATGACTGAATTGGTGTGTAAATAAATGGCAATTCTGCAGGTGGAAATAAATGCAGGTAATTCATTCTGCAGTTTTTTAGGCTGAGGGAGGGATCGAGGCTAGAGGTTTCTCAACCTGAAGGAGGGATCGAGGCTAGAGGTTTCTCAACCTGAAGGAGGGATCGAGGCTAGAGGTTTCTCAACAACGATTAGCCTACAACTGCTAGATACAGACAGGTTGCACTGAATACAGCAGTGAACTTATGTCCAAATACCAGTATCTGGTTGGAAACCCCAGGCCAAAAAATGAAAGAAATATTTTTTTAACTTCTTTATCAATCATTGCTTTGCTTAAGTAATTTCTTTATTATAACTATTGTAAGATGAGTATTTTCAAGAAGGATATGATGAGTACATACATCTGGACTTTTACATTGATGCTGCCAGAAGGATATGATGAGTACATACATCTGGACTTTTACATTGATGCT
Source organism: Megalonaias nervosa (assembly GCA_016617855.1). Lineage (NCBI taxonomy): Eukaryota > Metazoa > Mollusca > Bivalvia > Unionida > Unionidae > Megalonaias > Megalonaias nervosa. The sequence goes on along the minus strand of JAECUM010010469.1, from coordinate 9,903 downwards.
GCCAGAAGGATATGATGAGTACATACATCTGGACTTTTACATTGATGCTGCCAGAATGAAAAGAGAACACTGATTTGGACTTCTTCATTGATACTGCCAGGATAAGAAGATGTATGATTCTAACAAGAGACATTAAATTTCACACACTAATAATATTTCATTTTCCGAAAAAATGAATAGGGACAGACTTGTAGTGTATATGTGGTTTCAGTGTATGGATGAAAGTTTGTATTTTTAAGTCAATATATTTGTGAATTGACACTTTGCAATAAATAGATAATTTCAATGAAGCAAAATAATCAAGTGTCTGTTTGTGTCATTGCAAGTGTTTACTTAATGTTACCATGGCAATCTTGTTCTTAATACTTACATGCCCCAGTAGCCATGATATTTTCCATTTGCTTTATGTGCATATAGTGACAGTGTTGCATCACTTTTCAGTGACATTTTAGACAAAGAAGAAAACATACTAAGATCTTTTTACCACTGATTATAATGTTTTCAATTTAAAACATTTGTTTCTTGAATGCTTATTGAAGCATTTGAATTATCTACTATGACAAAAAATATATTGTTTGAAATTCATTTGCCATATTTGTTGGTATGACAATGGAAAGGTAAAAACAGCTGTAATCCATGGTCACAAATATATAATGCACATTACCTAAAACATCAGATCTCTAAGTTTCATCAAGTTAGGACAGGATATATTCCAAATATTTTTGCTTATTTCAGCAGATATATATATATATATATATATATATATATATATATATATATATATATATATATATATATATATAGTTTGTAACCAAATTGGCCTCTGAACAACTGGACATCAGTCATAGGTTATATCATTGTCTTGTCTTGCCTTTGATGTGATAATCAAGTATAATCCCAAATATACCAGTTATTTGGTGAAGGAAGAAGCCTGGTAAGAACCACCAACCACAGGAAGCTATAGGCAAGCTTTCTCACATACCCATGTTGGTTAAGCTCGAAACTTAAACCCACATGTCAGTGATCTGTAAAGACGAGTGCCTTGGACCACTTGCCCATCTCAAAAATTTACTTATAATCGTTAGATGGCCTGTGTCTGTTGTGTATTATGTGCCAATTATTAATCTATATTCTAGGCTTCTTCAGTGAAAAAATACAGTCCTAATTTTAACCAAATTAGGCAGAGGGCACCCATTCAGGATGGGTCTTCAGAGTTTAACAAATAATGCTGATCCTGTGTCAGATATAGTTGCCATTATTAAAACAGAAAAAGTGTACATGGCTTATTCTCAAAAAACCAATGAGCAGAATTCAAGTCAGATTTTATAGTAAGCAGCATCCTAGCATGAAGATTTGCTTTCAGATATGGCCACCATTGCTAAAAATGGACATCCCTTAAAATGACTTAGATCTCTTCCAAAGCTGCTCAATAGGATTTGACCAAACCTGAGAGGAAGCATCTTGGCATGGTAACCATTTTCAAAATGTGTATAGTTATACTGGACCACCCTCAAAATTAATATGTCCACCATTACCTGAAGCAGTAAATCATTTAAATGATATCTTCTCAAAAGCCACACAGCACAGTTTGACTCAGTTTGACAGAAAGCATCCTGGTGTAGAGTGGTTTCATTTTATTTTACAGCTGCTGATGACCCAACATCAAATATGGCCAAATGTAACAAAAATAGAAGTATTTAAACATAAACAGAAAGCATCTTGTCCTAAGGGGCTTTCAGTTTCATGCAAATAATGCAGGTATGCCATCAAACATGGCCACAGTTACTAAAAATATATACCAAAATTAAACAACTTCTCCAAAGCCACTTAACAGAATTTGACCAGGTTTGACAGATCATCATGGGATGAAGTGCTTTTCATGAATGTATTTTAAGTGATAATGATATGCTGTCAGATATGGCTTCCATTACTAAAAATAAAAAAAATTAGAAATAATTTTTTGTTAAACAATAGACTTCAGACAAATTCAGCATTAAGTATTCTAGCATCAAGGGCATTCCAATTTCTACAAATGATAACTGACTGTCCATCAACTTTGGTTCCTGTTACTAAAAATTAAAACAATGAAATAAGTTTTTCTGCAACAGCACTGAACAGCATTTGACTAAATTTGACAAAAAATATACTGACATAAAATATTGTACAACTGATGCCAATCAGCCATGAAATACAACTGCTATTTTTACCAAAGATATAAAAACCTACAAATAACATCTTCCAAAAGCATGCAGAACAGAACTTTACTAGATTTGACTGAAAGCATTCCAGCAAAAGTCTGTCAAGTTTATACAGATGATGCTCCTCAACCGTATCAATCTACCATTACTTAAACTAAAAAAAACTCTTTAGTGACATCTGAAATTCTGCTCAATGGAATTTTTACAATTTTAATTTTAATTTTTCCTGAAGGGATTTTTAACAGGTCATATCTAAGATACTGATCTGCCATCAATACTAACATGAAGATTTTGTTATGACAAGTTATGCTAAAAAAAAAATACACTCAACAGGATTTTGCCAAAATAATCCTAATATGAAATGCATTCAAATATATACAAATGGTTCTGATCAAATGTAGCTACAGTTAATAAAAACATAAAAGCAATCAAGCTATTTATCCTAATAAAAAGCTCTAAAAAGAATATAACCATATTTGAAATAGGTCACTGTGACATGACAGGCTTCTTGAAGTTTGTAACAAATAGCACCAATCCACTATCAATTATGGTGGGTTACTAAAAATAGAAGAAAAAAATCCCATGGTGAGTTACTAAAAATAGAAGAAAAAACACATTTATGCACTTGTACAGTAGAACCTGTCTTGAAAGACCATCTCTTTTGCCAACAAATTATGGTCTCTCAAGACAGGTGGTCTCTCATAGCAGGTAACAATGCTATATGATCACTAAATTTGTTCATTGAGAGCATGGTCTCTCAAGACAGGTGGTCACACATTGCAGTGGTCTTTCAAGACAGGTTTTACTGTATCATACTAAATGCTTATCATATTTTGACTGTATTCAACAGAAAGAATTTTTAGCAAAAATGTCTTTTAGTATTGAATAAATGATACAGATAGTGCCATTAAATATGGATGAAAATGCCAAAATATAGAGAAAGTGTGAAAAAATGGATATTTCATAACATTTCCTAGTAACTATAATAACAGTGTTTTGTGGGTTGTGTGTATTTTGTTGATTTTTAATGTAGCTTTAACAATTTGAGTCATTGCTATGATGCCTGCAGTGTGGCAATTTATAGTGATATCTAGCACTGGGGCATCATGTGGCATCATGTTTCATCCAGTCGCATTTTCCTGACACCAGGCCAACCAGTCCTAACACTAACATCTTAATGCTGAGCACCATACAAGGCAGCTGCAAGTACCATTGTTATAAGTCTTTCGTATGACTCAGCTGGGGTTCGAACCCGTGACCTCCCACATACAAGGCAGATGCTCCAACCAGTTAGGCCACTGGATGGTCAGCAGTGTTTTTAAGAAATTTCTACAGAGAGCATCTTATTGATGTGTATTTCAACTGTTCTTGCATTTGATTATTAGGAGGATTCCAAAAGCGATTCCAAAAATTACTTGCAAGACAATGGATGTAGGCATGTATATAAAATATTGCAAACAAGAAGAGACACTGTTTTGTGGAAGGAAGGCAAAATGCACAAGAGAGTTTAATGCCTTAGCTAACAATATTTTGATTTTGATTCTGTCCATCTTACCCACTGGTATCACTGAAAGCAAATCGTCAGAATTCCAATACAAAGTACTGGATTACATCTTGGAAACAAAATACAATACCTGTTGTTATGAGTCTTATAATGATCCTTAAATAAGTAACAGAAAAGAGTGAAGACAACATACTTTGTAAAATTTAACAAATAATTTATTTCCCTAGAATACAAAGTGAAAAATGAGAAAAAAAGAACTTACAGTATTGCGAATTAAATCCAAAAATATTCCAAGAATTAAAGATACAAGTCCTAGTAATAAAAAGTCCTAAATAAAACTTAGTTCAAGTCCTGAAGAGATTTAAAATTGAAGGCAATGAGGTGTCTGTTGTAGCCTGTGAAGTACTGATGTGTCAACAGTCACTTGTTGAATCACAGAAATATTATTCCAGGTTTAAATTCAGTATAAATTCCAATGAATGTCTTTATCCAAGAATTTTGTCAGAGCACTTTTGTATTTCCAGAGAACATAATCACTTTGAATTCAGTAATTTGAAGAAAATAAAATTCAGCCCAAACTGGTCACAACATAATACAACTTAAAATGCCAGATGTTAAAGCACAACTGGTAAAATCCTCACATGCGATGAGGTGTCTGTACTATATTGTCAGAGAACTATATTATCTTTTTATAAAAAAGATAATATAGTTTTCTGATTGACCCTAGGTCACAAATTAATATTTTCAAAAAACAACCATTACTTAATAAAAAAAACCCTTCTTGAATGATCTAATGTGCCTTGTTTATTTAAAACATAATACCCTATAAAATTCACATTGGAATCCCCAAAACCCTGACCCAAATCAACATGTTTATGCCTTCTTGTTTATTTGAATAATAATTTGGTCAGTGAGCTCATACCCATAGAGAATAATGAAGCTATTATTAGTTGTTTACATAAATGAAATTAAAGAAAAATTTTTAAAAAAGTCAACCAGGTCAAACAGAACTGAATTCAGTTTTGGACAAGGTCAAGTCCAGTAAACAACGTTACATTAGAATAACATGTAATGGAATAAAAAAAATTAAAACTAACAGACAAACAATTAAATTAAATATACATAACACTGTATAGGTACAAGGGACTGAAATTAGTTAATTTATTAATCAATAATGGATTAATTGATTCGTTTTAAAGCACATTTTTATCAGAATTTTTTTTAATGCAATCCAACTTTTGGTTTATTATTTAGTTGTTATAAGCATTATCTTAATATTGAAAAAGATGTTGTTGTTGTGGGTTTAATACCATTTATCAGCATGTGATAGACTATACATGGCTGCCAGTATATTGTTGGAGGAAGAACCTGGGAGATCCATGGGATGAACCAGCGACAAACAATAAGCTACTAGCAATCTTTCTCACAAACCCATGTTGGTTGAGACTCAAACCAACATTGGACAGAGGTGAGATATCTGTGATTTGTAAAGGCAAATGCCTTAGACCACCTGGCCACCAGAGGTTTACAATAATATATTGATACAGACATCAAATGGAAAATTAGACAAGTTTACTGGACTTCTAAAAGCATGCATATCATTAAATTCAGCATGTGACGATTGTGTTATGGATATTAAGGGAGCAACCAATTAATTGGCAGGGTTGGGGCATGCCTTTGACTTCTGTTCAACAAGTATAGTTTCCCTCCCCTCCCCCCCATAGGTTGACCCCCCCCCCAATATTCTCGATCTGCTGTGCAGAAAAAAAAGAACTGTATCCATTAGTTGACAAATTATGTTTGGGAAAATAAAAAATATATAACCTGATTCAAAAGAAAATCCAAGGCCCCTGCCCCAAGAATTTAGTGGCTGGTCTTGAAGAGTTAAACAACTTTCAAAATTGCAGACCAAGATTTAGGATAACAGACCAAGACTTAGAACTGCTGGCCAGTTGTCATGAAATTTGTATCATTTCATTTATTTTGTTAAGGATTTTGGATTTTGATTTTGTAATTAATGTATTTTGTTTTATTTGTATAGAATTATTTTCAAGGGAATTGAATTAACAAAAATTATATCGAGATCTATTTGTATTCCGGGTGTATAATCCTTCAATCCGCGAGTATTGCACTAACCGGAACTTGATGGCTCCTTCCCGATTATTCAGATGCATGGCAAGTATCATCGTGGTTGAATGTGTCATTATCTTAACGCGCCTACTGGATAACTTCAAGAATAAAACCCAGTTCAATTTATCGGAGGATATGTTGTTTCGAAGATGCAGACGTAAATTCAAGTGTCAGGATCGATCGATACTCTGTTAAATACAGGGATTCGATTTTGCTGTTTGAAGTCAAGAAGGTTAACTGTTCTCAGTATGTGATGATATATCAACCACGATGACTTAATTCTCACGGAAAATACCTTATCTGAGCTGAAATAAACCGTTCGTATTATATAAATTTGTGATTATGCGTGGGATTTTGATTTTACTGAATTTTTGATGATGGCACATAAGGCAGAAAGAGACCAGGAGCGAGGAGAAGAGCTCCCAAAATGGATAGTGAATTACAGGTAAATCAGGTGTTACTGTAATCGATTACATACCAACCTGACCGTCATGGATGGTTGGCCGTCTTATTTCTGGTTTCAACCAGTGCATCCTTTCTTCATTTACCTACTTTTCGTTACCAGACAACAATCAATACACAAAATGATATACACATGTATAAGATGAAAGTTCACTCAGCAACTTTTAATCAGCCAGATTTTTCTGATGTTTTAGGGTATAATAATAATAATAATAATAATAATGAGGACTTTGTATAGCGCCTAATCTTAGAAGTTCTAAGCGCTTTACAACATTTAACAACACTTAAAAAACATATATAATGATATGATTACAAAAATAAAAACAAACACCACGAAATTAGAAAACAGAAAACATGCTGTAAATATTTAAGGTAAGGAAACATTATATGTCTTCAAGTACTTGTAACTACACGTAGGTTAGGACTGAATATTTGTAGTATTTTAATTTAAGATGTATGTAAAATTTTCAAGAACTTTCCAGTCATCAAAATTTGTTAAATACAATAAAATGTCTCTCATTTTAACCCAGATTATAGATTCTGAACAAACATTGCAGATTTCAAGATTAACTTGTAAAACAATATGTGCTTTCTATGTCTTGAAGAGTTATTTTCATGTTGCAGATTGTTTGTATTAGATGCCGGGTTCAGTTTAGGATTCAGGGATATGGGTAAAAAAAAAAAGAACATGATCGTCGTTACTATTTGATGGATTTTGAGTTAAATACATGGTGTTTACAGTCAGTAAAATAGCGCCAATGAGTTAATGTTTGTTATTATGTAATGCGATTCTGACTTTAACTAAAATTTGTCTATGTCTAATGACCCTTGATATTTTTTGGGGAAAGGGTCATATCTGGTTTTTATGGGCCAATATTTCAGCATGGTTTCTATTTGTGTAAAAGTGTGTTTTTTTTGGTGTACATTAATTTCACACAATGTAGTTTATAATATTACATGCATATAAATGAACAAGAAAGCCATTTCTTCATTTCAGTCGGTTCTTTATCTGCATTTTATCCACGTTCATTTTAAGGTTGTGATGGCCTGCTTGTGCAAAATAGACCAGTTTAATATAGATATGTAACAAGCTTCTCGATCTATTGCGTTGAATCTGGCTTCTTTACTCTTGTACTAGTGAGTTTGCTGTGATCATTTCCAGGGTGGTTTAGTGCAAAAATTACAAAGTAAATAAGATAACCATATATCTTCACAACAGATGTTTCATGAATATTCTGGTAACATTATTGTTGAAATTGGAATAAAAAAGAGACCTATGGGGGTGCAGCTAGACTGGCTACATTGCACCATTTCACTAAATTAATATTTAAAACATAATGAGTGTCACTTCATACACATCTATCTGTAGTGTGATAATTTTAATAAAACCTAGATCATTGCATAGTCTTTGTCTTTATCCTGCATGGGACAGATACAAGAAGTTGAGAAAAGATTAAACATAGGGTAAAATAAAAAATGATATTTTCTGGAAATAGCATTATGTTTATTTTTTTTAAGTTTAATTTTGCTTGCATTTTATATAGATTGAACCATATGCCAGTAATTGAATATATATATATATATATATATATATATATATATATATATATATGCAAATAGTACATGTTGATAGATACATATAGAAAAACATTTTGAATGTATATATGGTTTGAAGAGCAAGGACAGATGATTAGATAGATGATTTGGGAAATAGCTACACATTTAAGAGAGTTTGAGAGATGTCATATTAAAGACATTTAATTGAAAAATTAAACTTAACCAAAAACAGAAAAAGGTAACTTTTAATGTGTTAACATGTCAGGTTTTTTTTCTTTTGGCCTAGATATGTGTTTCTGGTTGTATTGAGTACACATGATATTTTTTTGTTTTTGATTTTGTTAAAAATATTACATATATTTAATTTTTTTTATTTTCTTTTTACCATGAGGGGTAAAAGTGCTAGTTTCAGCAGTGAGAAACTGGGATGGTCAGCAGACCAGAAACATTTTTTGGTTTGGCCTTATAAAAGCAATACTTTTGGTAATAATATATTTATACTGAAAACTTTGTGATTTAAGTACAGTTATTTTTTTCAGCCAGTAAATAACTATGTATTGGTCTTCTGGAAGTATTACATCAACAATTAGTAATAGTGCTTGTGTGTGCTAGAGTTTTGATACAGTTTTCATGCTTTCAAGGAAATACAGATGGCTAATCATGAGAAACACTTGCATTTTAGTTTTACACAAAACCTGTCAAAGAAATATCACAAGTTATATTAATAACAATCATTAGCTAGCCACCTTGAAACTGGGTACCGGTACATGCATCAAAACATTCTTTGATATTCAGACTTTTGAGGGTCTATAAGCTCTACACATTTTGGAGCCAAATCCCAAACTGACCATTGCTGGATTAGGACTTGAAAGTTGGCAAATTCTATGTACAGGTGGTTTTTGTTTTTACTTGCTTACCCAAGAAAAGATTTATTACCGGTAAATTAATATTCAGTTGCTGAAAATGTCTTTTCATGTGCGAGTTTTCAGTTCTTCTGGTTTTAGACCAGAAGAGCATATCTGTTGTCCATCTGTTCATTAGCACAAGTCTGGTATAGTTACTCTTCCTAAACTGCTTTTATGATTGACATGAAACTTTGTGCACACATTCATCCCTATGTCTCATTGATCCTAAGTGGAAAAGGTGTTGCTAGGACATCTGATATGGTCCCCACTGTGGCCAGCTTTAAAAACTTGTTATCATAATTCCCCCCGAATGCATAATCATATTGACATGAGTTGTTTCTCAAAGACTTCTTATGTCTAGTTGGTCTGAAATGAAAGTGGTGCCAATCTGGCATATGTAATAATTGCCATGGCAGCCATCTTGAAAGTCTTGTTATCACTCTTTCCTTCTGAACAGAATCATATCACCATGCAGTTTTTAGCAGAAGACATGTTACTGTGACTCGTACAATTAGCTGTATATGAAGGCACTTTATTTTAACAGATCAGTGTAGAGAGTAATTTAACTACACTACATCGTTCAATTTCAAAAACACATCATTTGAACTGGTCCACACCTCAATCACAATGGAACACAGATCATTCTTTTTTTCTGCCTCTACTGCTCTCCTGCTAGTAGAAAAAAAACAAATGGACTGAATCTCTCTTTTTGGAGCAGTTTCCTAAACTCCTGGAGTGTGGAAATTTGATAGGTGGAAACGTGATTATTCTTAGACATTCCAGTTTTCGCTTTGACTCTCCTGGAAATCCATTCACATCAAAACTCCTAGATTTTATTCACATTTTCAGCCTAAAACAGTAAGTTAACCAACCCAAACATAAACATGGTCACATTTTTGACTGGATTCTTGATAGGTCTAATGATAATATTCTGAAGTCTTCATTGGTGTCCCACATACTTGCATCTGATCACCTCTACATCATATGCCATCTCACTGTATCTGTCCCTAACCCTCCATCTGTTTTTGCTTCAAAGGGAAACCTCCATACAATAAATTGAACTCAACTAATGCATGACATCAAGCAAACCTGATATCTTCAATTTGTTTTGCAGCAGGTCGCGGGTTCGACCCCCCCCCCCCCCCCC